>JAKSZP010004260.1:0-105954 GCA_022478985.1 Massospora cicadina | reverse complement strand
CCGAGGTGAAAGATTTTACTCTCTGGTGATTGGATACAATTCATCTAATTGTTACCGCATTGGTTGGTTTGCCTCAAAAATTATCATCTTCGATCTTATAGACCAAAAACCTATATTCCCTAATTTAGACAACTGAGCTTTGCATTTTTTTACCTCGAATATTGATGGTCTTGAAAATCAAACTAGTTTAAAGAGGAAAAGCTAGTATCAACAAGGGGGCCTTTCTTGGTTTTGCCGCACTTATCATAATAAAAAGCCTAAAAACTTTAAAAAGTTATTTTTTCATAATTTTTTAAAAAGTAAGTTTCTCTCACTGAGAAACTATTTGTGGCCTCCATTAGCGGATCCCACAATAGGGTTGGAAAGGGTCCCATAAGGTGAAAATATTTTTGCGCCCAATGATTGGGTAAAAATTATAAAATTGGTACCTCACAGATACATCTACCTGATATTGACTTTCCATCAGCTGTTCTGTCAAAGTGAGGCTAGTCTCCAGAGATCCAATAGATCAAATCTTCATATTCTATAGTTTGGACATCTCTAAGATAATCTGAAATTTGCATTGATTTCCCTTCAAACCACAAGATGGTTTAAATACTAAGCTGCCAGATTTTATGAGGGTTCACTTTTCACCCCTTTCATTGAATATAATGAAAACTAAAAATCAACTTTTTATCATTATCAGAATTGTCATTTTTTACTGCAAAGTGTCTGAATAATCCCCTTAAATTATTTATTCTAGCATTAGAGAGTGTTACTTCTCCTACCATAAAATTATTATAATTCAGGGTTTAAAAGAACCCACAAGCAACTACAACCCTTTAATTCCAACATTTGGTGCTCACTACAGGGGCCCTGTACACCACGAATCTCCTGTTCAAACATGACAACTACATCGGAGTCTAAGCTGCTTTAGAACAACAGCTAACTTGTGCTTTTTTCGCCTTAAAAAGCTTGAGCAGCACTCTTCCCAATGCTTTTATGGGACCTCTCTTACCATCCACAAACCCCCTGTCCAATATAAATTTACACCTGGTAAGAAAAGAATTTCATCTTTCCTGTATGTTTATGAATCAGTGATGGAAGGAGAGACTGACCAGCAAAAACTCACGTACATCCTCCCCTGCTTGAGTCATATGGCTCCAGAAATAATAGTTCCTAACTTGGTCTACCTCAGCACATGGGAGGAAGTTAAGCAAGCGCTTAATGAGGAATTTGGCTCCACCCAAAGCTTACAACGGCAATAACAGGCCTTTATGTGCCTTAACTTACAAGAGGGAGAATCGATCCCCTCTTTTGTTGAGCGATTTTATAGTAAAGCTCAACCTTTGTTTCTGGTAAAGATGCTACCTCTCAATGACGCCATTGCTGCTATTTTGTTTAGTTTAATGTTTATTCCTCTTTGGCGCCGCATATTTACTTCAGTTAACCGCTCTTTTAAATAATATGGGATATAAAGGAGACCTTGTTAGCAGTGGCTGAATATTATAAAAGTGATACTAAGCAAGGAGCTCTTAGGCGAGAATCTACTATAGCCCCACCAGCCTCTTCTATGGCTGTCTCCCTTTTTTAATCTGCTCCTGCGGAACTGACGCAATGAGATGCTCCCCCCATGTGAAGATAGTCAGAGGATACTAGCAGTGACGGAAAGCGCTCCTCTCCATCTCCAGCTCCCAAAGTGCAGCTAGTGAAGTTAGTTATCACTTTGCCCTGTTCTTCTCCTTCGTTATAGAGGTCTTATAAAGAGCCTCCATTTGTTAAGTCCCACCAAGGCAATATCTCTATTCCCCTTAGCATCTCCTCCATCCATCTATAGCTTAAAACCTGTAGCCAAGGGGCAGCAAATCCCCCTGCATCAAAGGCTAAATGTAGAGCCATAATTATTACAGCGTCTCCTCCAAAAGTTACCCAGGTAATTGAGCACCCCCAGGACTTCCTCTGCAACAAGGGAAGCCCTGACCTTATCTTCCAACTGATGGAAGCTTTAACGTGCAATGAGAATCCCTTTGACGATGAATATGAAGGGAAGTTGTGAAGATGTCAGTCACTATGTCTTAGGAGCCCCAGGTGAAGTGGAGGTACCTGACCAATTGAACCCAGAGAGAGTGGAATGGGCTAGGATCCCCTGTCAAACTTATCTCCAACAAGTCTTGAGGCGTATTTAGATTATTGACACAGCCAGTGACACTGACCAGCTCATTGCCACAATGATTTGATCCAACCAGTGTGTCCATACCCTGCATACTATCCAAGAAAAATACCCTGAAACATCTAAACGACTTACCTCTACACTCCGTCTAAAGGAAGCCCTCGCTCATTCCCCCAACTTGGGTGGATCTTCAACTAAAGTGGAGGTCATTGTTAATGGAATGTGGGTTAGGGCCATCATAAATATTGGGTCCCCTGTAAACGCTGTATCATCCAAACTTATGAAAAAACAAACTGGCTCTAACCTTGATTATATGCAAGAGTTTGGAACTGCAGGGACAAACAACTCTCATGCCATTGGAGTCTACTTTTCTCTGCCATTAGTTTTAAGAAGCTCATCATGTTGTCCTCAGTGGTGTCTGTTGGATTTTAGGCTTTTTTACTGATTGTGGTGCCTTTGGCACCTAGAAACGAACAATTATTTTCAGGAAAAGTTATACTCTCTACTGCTGATATAAATAAGTTGTAGGGAGTTTTCCAATCACTTACAGATAAAAAGGGGAACTTTTAGTAATAGTTATAAGTCGGTTTTTTATACAAGTTTTTTATCAACTGACGAGGGAGGGTAAGAAAAGAGAATCCTCTTCAGATGTCATTGCTTAGTATTTAAATGACTCAGGTCTTGAAGTGCGATAGGAATCAAATTCATTATTGGTCTCAAGCTTAAAATAGAAATATGGGCGTTTGACCTATTAGAGATCTCAAATCTTGGTTTGCTTCAATGGAACAGCCAATGGAAGGTTGAGAGTAGGCGTGACTTGTCCATGAGGCAAAGATTTATATATTTGAGCTAATCACCTTGAGGTAAAATAGTTGCACCTTGTGAGACCCCTCCAAGGCTATAAAAGGGGGTGTTTGTGGCGTAGGTACTTGAATTAAATTAGAAGTGGGCTTGGGAGAAGCCTCCGATGGACTCCTCTGATTTTGCTGCATAGTTGGTGAAATTTGCTTACCCAAACTCATGCTAATTGCTTGAGAAGCATAAATAAAACTGTTACTCAATTCGAGGGGTTCCACCAGGAATTGACCAGGGTCTTTTGGCCGACCTATCAGTATTAAAATTCAAAAACTATTGTTACAAGCTTTGACAGGTAATTGTACAGCAAGCACCCAATTAGAGTAGGTGCAGGGGTGGACTACAAATCATTGTTACCATTTGCACTAAAACTTTCTTTTCCCTTAAGCGGACAGGCATTTTTCTGACATTGGCCTTGGCCAACAATAATAAACATCCACTCATTGGTACCCAGTTTATGCTTGAATTTGAAGGGGTTTTTCAACTTGAAGAAGGGGTATCTCTTCCTTATTAACTACGAAGTTCCTATTATTCTGACCAATGGAGAGCTTGATAAAAAGGAATATGCTTGCACAGTTGAGTATCCTTCTTCCGCCTTATCCCTACATTACACCAAGATGAGGCAGAATACAAAAGAGACGCTGACTCAGTGGACGCCCTAGAAAGTATCCCTTTATATGCATCCAAAGAAGTAGTCATCAAAGACGGGGATCACAGTGTAGCTGACACGAGATTACACTACAAATCCTCCATAACTGTCTACTGCACCTAATCATTCTGATGGAGTTACCCTCTTGAGCCAAGAGTCTTTCCAGGAATACTAGACCCAATTTATCAGTGACCATCTCAATCTCCTGTTGGGGAATCTCACCAACAAGGACATGGTCGTCAAGAAGCATCAGGATATTTGAAGAGGCCTGCTAGTCCCTATTGAAGGCATTAAACAAGCTCACTGTATCAGGTCTATGGCGGATATGGGCCTACCTGCTGATCAATCGTTATGTACTCTGCCCACTGTTTAAACCTCTGATGATCTTACCCCTGCAGAGTTTAATAAAGTTCATAGTATATTGGAGTCCTATAACGATATCTTCTCCAGATCTGATAATGACTAAGGACATATGAAAGGTTGGATGCATACCATTGACGTTGTGGATGCTCGTCCCATCTGCTCCAACCCTACCATAAATCAAAAGTTGAGAAGTTACAGATGCGGACGGAGCTAAAACAGTTGTTGGACGCTGGGTTGTTGGTGCCTTCCCAAAGCCCTTGGTCATCCATGCTTCTACTAATAAAGAAGGAAATGAAGGTCATTGGGCTGTTATAGACTACTCTAAGATGAACAACCTTACTAAGAAGGGCAGATACGCTATCCCCCATATTGATGATGCTCTGGACCAACTCTCTAGTCCAAGAGTTTTTATGCCATGGACTTGGCTAGTGGGTATTGGCAGATGGACCTTTCTCCACAGGATCAGGAGAATTTCGCTCTTATCTGCATTGAGGGCCTGTTCCAACCCACTCATCTCTCTGAGGGGTTGTGCAATGCGCCTGCCACTTTTCAGGGGGCGATAAATCATATCTCCAGGATCTCAAGATGAGCTGTGTGATTGTCTTTCTCGATGACATCAAAGAATTTCTCCAAAACCTACAGCAAACACCTCGAACACCTAAAGGAAGTTTTTCAACTGTTGCAGGCATCCAAGATCAAGCTGAAGCCCTCCAAATGTGCCTTCTTCCAAAATATGTTGGGTTTCCTAGGGCAATCTATCTCGCAAGATGGGATACAACCCCTTCAAGATAAGGTGGAAGCGATATTTAAAATTCCTGTGCCCAAAACCCTTTGCAACATACAGGTATTCTTGGTAATTATTTGTTATTACCATCAATTCATCCCCTAAGTTCACCAGCTTAGTGAGCTCCTTGTACGTCTCATGGCTAAGAACACTCCATTCCTTTGGGTGCTAAACAAAAGGTCGTGTTTGTGACCCTGAATGAGCTATTGGAAAAAAGCATATCCTCTGTCACCCTGACTATGGCAAGCCTTTCATGTTTTTCACGGCCGCCTCTGAATACGCCGTTGGAGTTATCTTGGCTCAGTTGGATAAAAAGGGGTCGATCATCCTGTGTCTTATTTCAGTAAGATGCTCTCAAAAGCTGAGTGCAACTACAGCGACACTGAAAAAGAGTGTCTTACTATCTTAATTTATGTAAAATACTATCGCCTTTTTATATACGGGATTTCATTCAAAGTTATTACTGACCATAAATCATTGAAGTGGTTACAAAATATGAAGGACCCCACTGGGCGGCTTGCTCGCTGGGCTCTCAAGCCCCAGCACTACTATATGACCACTGAGCGTCAAACTGGGACATCCTCATGAACGTTGATGGGTTGACGTGGCTGCCTGCCCTAAACTTGACATTAGCGAAGCAGAGAAGTTGCATGACCTTATTATGACTCCTAATGCGTGGGCTGAAAAAGATGAACCAGTACAAAAGATGCTATCATGGCACTCCCACAGCACCAAGGTGAAAAAGTGGGAAGTTATACTAGAAAGTAGCAGTAAACTGATTGCTCTATATATAGCCATCCAAGAGAGTACCTGTGGTCATGGAGTCTCACACTATCATGGGCCATGGAGGAGTTCAAAAACCTACAAGAGGGTTAAAAAGAAGTATTACTGTGAGGGCATTATGGAGACCATAACTAAAGTCCTGGATTCCTGTCTGACCTGTAAAAATTAACCCAAAAATAAGACTCAGTATCAGTATCAAATGACTACGCCCCAACAACCCTTCCATACCATAGGTTTGGACGTGGTAGGGCCTCTACCTCAGACCACTGGTGGCAATTGCTAATCCGGTTAGGAATTGATCATTTTATTAAATGGGGTTAAGTTGTTTCTCTTCCCGCTCAGACTGCCAAAGCCACTACTACCTTTTTACATCAAAATATCTACTCGTGGTATGGCTGCCCACAAGTCCTCATTTGTGACAATTGGAAAACCTTCACCTCCAGAGTGGTAAAGCTCCCACCACTTCTACGGGAACATAACAACTCTTCTCAGACCCCTACAATCCATCCACAAATGGGGCCGTAGAAAGAGTTAATGGAACCCTGGTCTGATACTCCACAAATTGGCCAATTCAGACCCTCTTCACTGTGATCTTTACTTACCTAGTGCCCTCATGGCCAACCGGATTAGCTATCATTGTATCCTTAAAATGTCCCCTTTCTGTGTGTTGTATGGGTGGAAACCTGGGTTGCCAGTGTTGTTATCCAAAGATGTCATTTCTGACAAGACTGACCCTGAAAATCCATGAGAAAAGTTGTCCCAACACATCATCTAATAACAATCAGATAGCATGACTAATTTGGCAACCTCTGTCACAAAAGAAGGTGTTGCAAAATTGACCATGGGCTCCGCTAGTGTTCCAGGCCAACCAGTATAAAACCTGGTGGCCCTTTGCTGTTTCGCCTTCATTGGTGTACCGACCCCTACAAGTCCTGTGTCCAACCCACCAACTAACCACCAATGGCTTCGCCTTAAGCCCCAGGTGTCCTTGGCATGTGCCCCAGAAAGTCTTGCCCCCTTCCTGGGCAGTTCAGGCACTTCCACAATGCCCCACCCTCATGACTCTTCATCAACCCATCTGGGAATTCCCCAGCGAGTCCATCCCCCTTCCTGGGTGGCTATGGCAACTCCCGAGCTGCACCCTGCAAGGTTGGCGGCCTGTCAGCTCATCCGCTGGTAGTTATCTGGCCTGGTTTCCACTGGTTTCTCATAGAGAGGAGGCATGGGAGCTGGCAGCGCTGGCCACTCCAGGCGTGATCACCTGCGCCTATCAGGGATCTCCTATCCCACCTTCCTCACTCTAGTTGCTCTACTACAAACAAACAGGAAAGATGGGCAAATGAAAAATGTTACTAGGAGGGAATGAACGACTATATAACTAATTTCAGGGCTACTGCGCCCAAGTACTCTTTGGCCAATCAAGTACCAGAAAACCCGTCGGCCTCTTGATTCCAAAACTCTATCAGATCATAAACTTATTCATTCATACTTTATAGAGATTCCCTCCAGATCCGCTCATCTGATCACCAAATATGAATATTAGGTCAATCCATCCTCAGCATAAGTCGCTGGTTGATCATATATAAGTTTGTAATTAATAGGACTTCGAGCATCCTTGGCATGAGTCACCAGTGCTCCAAATTAGTTGTCAGAACCATTTTAGACAATTTGTAACAGATTCATCAGCTTTCCACTCGAAACTCCCACAACAATTTTAAGATGGCATTTTGGCAGCGAACGCAGCTTCTGCTGAACCTAAACTTAATTAAATACATAACATTAAATAGTCTCAAACTAGGTGCTTAGTTGGAATTATGCCCAACTAACTGACACCCTTAATTCTGATACTATCAAAAAAATTTATTTAATTAAAATCCCAACAGAAGGCCCAGACACTAAAGAGCTCCAGGCCCCTCTTGCTTCCTTCCAAGTATCCAAATCAGTTCTGTATTACCACAAATGGATCACTCCTAGGAGTGAGAAGCTCAGGTCAATCTGTGAGAGACCATTAGTAATCACATATGAGTGAGGGGATGAATACTCCTTTAAATCCCTTGCTTCTAGAGTAACCATCAACTGGGTCCATGGCCAGATTTTACACCTGTACTCACCCCTAACACTCTTGAAGGTGGTAATGTTGAACTTTTGCAAGTCCAATATTCTAAGAAGAGCGTTTTGGATGAAAATGACAATAAAATGGCCAAAAGACCCTGGTCAATTCCTGGTGGAAACCTTAAATCAAGTAATACTTCTATTAGTACTTGGTCAAATAACATGAGTTTGGGCAGTCAAAATTCACCAAATCATTGACCAATTTTCAGAGAGCCATTTTGAGGTCCCTCCCCCTCTTACAGCAAATTTAGCAATTAACACCAAGGAGATTGGCCATTTTTTAGGGCTGGAAGGGGTCCCACAGGTGAAAATATTTTTTCGCCCAATGATTGGGAAAATCTATAAAATTGTTGCATCACGGATATATCCTACCTGCAATCAACTTTACATCAGCTGTTTAGTTAAAGCGAGGCAATTTTTCAGAGATCCAATAGGTCAAATCCCCATATTCCTTAATTTGGGACATGACAATGCTAATCTGAACTTTGCATTGTTTTCCTTCAAACCTCAAAATAGTTTAAATACTAAACTGCTAGATATTGAGATGGTTCGCTTTTTCAACTCTTTCTTTGAATATAAAGAAAACTAAAAATCCACTTTTTATCATTATCAGAATTGTCATTTTATACTACAGAGTGTCTAAAAAACCCCTGAAATTATTTGTTCTATCAGTAGAGAGTGATAATTCTCCTGACATAAAATTGTTGAATTCAGGGTTCATAAGCACCTGCAAGCATCTACAACCCCTGAATTCCAACATTGATGATTCACTTAATGAAATTAAATAAAAAGATCTTAAGGCAAAACGAGTGTCTTTATTTTAACAAAAAACTTTGTATATATAGGAAATCGGGATTGTCTTCAATGAGGTAAATATTTAGGCTCTCTTTGTCCATAATCTTTCATCAACTGCTGTCAGTCTGAAAATTGAGATGATAAACCAACAAGATTTTTGCAGTCGTTTATTCAGTCAGAAGCGTTCACTTTGGTGGTAGATAAAGATTCTGACTTTCAAGGCTTTTAGCGTAGAATTGACTCTTTTATCAATTAATTTTAACAACGAGGGAATCTTCTCAAGGAGTAGAGTTGATTTGCCCCATTATTTTTCTGCTTTTCAACAATTCCCAACTTAAGATCCTGTCAAAGGGGACATGGATGCTTTGAATTTGATCATGAAATTGATTAATTACAAATCCAGGGGACAAATTGGTGGTGGAATATTCAGAGTTGACTTTGTAAATAATCTGCTATAGACCAGACCAATTAATGTCAAGCTTATAGGGTTGACCTCCTGGTCAAAGAAGGTAAGACATAACAAGATCTCCTAATTGAAATACAGGTAATGCAGGTTATCTGGCATTTGATTGTTTGGTTTCTCTAGTGTCGTGGATATTATTCCTTCCATATCAAGAGCCTGTAACTAAATTATCTTATCCGCTAGAGCCCTCATAGTTAAATCAGCGATATATGGCACAGAGCTGTCTAGCAATGGTTGTACACTACTAGGCAATCTAGGTTCTCTCCCATATAAGTCCTGGAATGGGACATATTAACAATAATATGATGATAATAGCTATTCTGTAAGACATCAATGAGCTAGGAATGTAATGGTTCCAATGATGAGGATCCAAATTTGCCATCTTTTACTGGAAAAAACCAAAGTATCATTAGCACGATCAAATTCCTCATTAAATTAAGAGTTATAAAGAGAAACAAAATGATGACTAGTATTAAACAGCTAAGTTAGCTTCCATATTACCATTGACATGAATTTGAGACCACTATCTATATTAATACTTTAAGACACCCATGGTGGGTGAAAATGTGTGGAAGAAAAACATCACAGTGACTTTAGCACTAGCAGCCAGTAAAAAAGGATTCCACCCACTTTAGTTAAATGGTCTATGGCCAACAGTATATTTTAATGTCCTTTGAGCCCCGTCAGTAAATGCCCCACCACATCTATACTAACCATGTGGAAAAGTCCCGAAAGGGCCACAATTTGATGTTGATATCAAGGTCCATGCCAATCCTGGCTCTAGTAAATAAGGCACACCTCAAGGACTTTATGGATGGTTTCTATCATCCTATCCCAATAGTAAAGAGTCTTCAGACATTTGTAAGCTTTCTTAATGGCACCATGGCCAATAGCATTAAGTCCTTCCACTTACTTTCATTCAAGAAGAGAGTCAGATATGGGGGAATCATTTACCATTAACAAGTTTATAAAGCAATCCTTCTCAAATCTGAATGATATTAGTTTTCTTACGTAGTTCATTCTGTATTTCTTTAATCTCAAGAGTCTATCATTCCAGTCTGCCAATAAGATTCTAAATTTTATCCTCTTCAGGAGTAAGCGTAGCCAATACTGGCATACTAGATAGACTATCTGCATTTTGATGGATAGTTATGGCATGGTGTTTGATAGATAAATAATAATTCTGTAAGAAAAAAACCCAGCGTGATAACTGTCCATTGGGGTCTTTGATTTGTTGTAGCCTTGTAAAAAGGACTGATTTGTGGCCACCGTGAAATGAATTTCATACCGGTAAGAACAAAACTGTTTAATAGCTAACAGGACATTCATGCACTACCTCTCAGTCACGTTAATATTCTTCTCCGCCTTACTAAGAGTCTATCTTTAGTAGGCAACTGAATTATATAATTTTTTCTTCATCACGTTGAGCAGGGATTTCTTCAACTGCGACATCACTGGCTTTATTGAATGTTATAAAAGGCTGATCAAATTGATATTGTATCAGAATTGACTGAGTACACAAGGAAGACCTAAGAGAATTGAAAGCTTGTTCTTGTCCAGGTTTCAGATCAAAAGGTACTCCTTTTTGTAATAAGTAAATTAACAGTTTTGATATCTCAGAAAACTTGGTATAAATGTCAGTAGTATCCAAAAATCCCTAAAAATACTTGTATATCTCTTAAATTAGCAGGCCAGACATCTTCTTGATCGCCTCAATATTGTTGGGAAGAGGTTAAATCCCTTAATTTGATACCCGTTGCCCAAGAAACTCCATCTCATTTCAAAAAGATCACTAATGGTTTCAACTTTTAGTGGGGCCTACCAAAGTAAGTTATATACTTTTCATAGGTTATTTATGTGAGATGTGAATGCCGTTGAGAATACAGTTATATATTTGAGTTAAAATAAAACACAGGGAAATTTTGATCCTCTAAAATCTCATCTATTGCTCGTTGGAACGTAGCTGGAGTATTACACAATCCCTGCGGCATTCTAGTGGTCTCAAACAATCCTTAATTGGCGATTAGGGCATATCTAGGTCGGCTTTCTGGTTTCATTTAAATTTGCTCTTAACCACTTGCTAAATTATGTCGAAAAGGTATTGGGCGCCAGCAAGTAACTGAAGAGAATCAACAATGCAAGGAAGGGGATAACTTTTTCTTCTTAGTAACAACATTAAGGCGTCAGTAATCCATCAGCAAACTATTACTACCATATTTTTTCAATCTATAAAAAAAGAAGAAGCCTAGGAACTACTAGATAGAATCAAAAATCCATAATCCAATAGTTTTTTAAGTTTAACCAACAACTGAGCTTCTTCAACCTTACTCTTTTGATACGGTCAGGTGTGAAATGGGCCACATCTTCAGCCTCTAATTTATTTAAACTCTTTTCAGTTTAAAAAATCCTTTTAGAGTTGAAAAATATAAAATATTCCTCTAATAATTGATCTAACTCTTTAAGCTAATCAGTAGTTGGTTTAAGTCTAATGGAAGGGCCAGTATGTTCAATGATAGGGGCTGCTCCATACCCATATTTCTAAATCTTAAAAGCTTTTAACATCTACTTTGTCAACAGCTAATGGGCGAACGAAAGCAATTGGGTTATTAAGTCCAACGTTCATTAGGGCATCAGTTAAGTTTGCTAATTAAACTGAAAAGACCCAGCATATGAAGGATCTAAAATACTTGGACAACTCAACACTTTTCTTACCAAAGGTTTATGTCTCTGAATTTCTAATAGCTTCCCAGGGGTATAGAAACATGAATTTGAGTATCAACAATATTTTGAGATTTTGAAAAAATTTATTATTGAATTGGGTGAAGAAAGACATACCTTTATACCCATCCACTGAATGGGAGGAAGTCAGATTATAAACCCACGTACATTATACTCTATCCAATCGATTTTAGATTTTCTTTTTCAAGTAAATAAGACCAAACTTAATTTCATCTTATCATGATGAGTTTTAAAAATAATCAGCACACAATGATGAGGAGAAAATGAAATCCTTCAACATAATTGATAATAGCTACTTAATCCCTAAAATTTTTGTACTGAGCAAGAGATAATAACTGGATTATTCCAAGGAAACAGCGGAGATTGTAATTAATAATTTAACAAATTGTATAGTAAGGATGAGCATGCTCTAATAGCTAAGTGCAGAGAGGACCAGAAGTTCCATACTTTATATAATGAGTTACATCTGGAGACATCTTATCCGCTTCATAAGTTTGAAAGATATGATATTAACAGGTGAACCACTATCCACAATGGCTAGGACTGGAATCTTCTGAAACTTCGCTGCTACTCAAGTCACTAAGCTACCAAATATGAGGCAAAGTGAGGAACATGGGTATTTTATTAGTCACAAAATAAGATAAATTAAACCTTTATTATTTTGGAGACCCAATCACCTCCTCTGATTCTTATTGAATAACTTGTTCTACATCATTAGTTAAAATAGGCTTAGGTTGAGGCTTAGTGGTATCGTCAACATGAAGAGCCTCACCCAACATGTTGATTACTCTTTTCCCAACATCTAACTGAACGTCATATTCAACTATTTGAGACTGATTATGGGTTCCATTACAATGAGTACACCAGATCTCATTTTTTGACTATACTTCATGTACTTTGGGTCGGTTAGATGTGAATGAACTTTTGTAAATCCAATTCAATGGTGGTAATTTAAAAAGAGCTTCCTTAATATTAAGATACAATTGAAATTTTTTTAAAGGCCAATAATGTGGAGTTGAACTTTGGTGCATGGTTTTAAGGCTTAAATCACTGCTGTGACGAATCATTTAAATTATATCCTTTTAGTAGTCATTAAGGTTGAGCTTTGGCATAGAAATGGATAGAAAAATCAGAAGGTATTCTACATTGTTAAACAAAATGCCTATGAAAGCCTGCTTCTGGTTCAAAAGGGTTTGGTCACTTCCAAACTTATGAATTATAACTGGTTGAACTTAAACCCAAGAGTGGTATTTTTGGAGGTGAGGGGGTCATTATCTCTCTGGCAGCACTACCTAAACAGGAATGAATATGTTTGCCCTTTTAATGGTCAGTTGCTTCTATCATTGCACTCTCATAGGCATGCATAAATGAAGCAAAACTCTTATCCCTGGATGAATTTTTCTTTGTAACTAGGTTTGAAAGAAGAAGTTACCAGGGTCAATAAAGTGTTAATGCCAGCAACCACGCTAGGGCGGAAGATTTAATGTCAGTCCCAGTTGGTGGAGATGGTACAATGATTTGTCTTTGGATTGTCTCTAATTCTTACTGAGTTTCTCTCCAAATTTGATATAAGAAGGATTCCAAACTTTTTGATTGAGATACTCTTTAAAAAGTTGAATCTCAATTTGATGGGCTCACAATTAAGTTTCACGCTGGCTTACTTGGTCATCAAGGCGCTTACAGTTTTCATCCAGTAAGTGTAGATATCAATCAACAACTTTAGCAAATGCAGCAAAGTTATTCATTTCAGAGGACAAAGCACTCAAAGTATGTTGAGGGTCAAAGGAGCTTCCATCAAGATGGACCTTGCATCCAGTAACCACATTTTCTAATTGAGAAAAAAAGATAGCTAAAACTTATGGATATATCTTCTCACCATAAATCATTATCTCCATTTACAGGGATAGCCAGTTCTGTGTGTCCTAGAGGTCATTATCTTCTATCTGAGCCAGAAGGACCCTTAGGCCTCCTGGTCCCAGGAGGCCCTTCAGCGACATCTTGTTGGGTCAGTTCATAAAACGCTGCTTCAAAGATCATGGCATTCCTTCACTTTGATTAATTCTTTGAGCCCAACCAACATTGTGCTCTGTAATTGTTGATTATATTGATCATCAAGTTACCCAGAGATCCCACTATCAATTAAAGCAAGTTGTGTTCAATCTTTACTTATTAAACGTCAGTTGTCCCAAATGGCGTCTCTATTCTCATGAACATAGGCTGAAGCAGTATTAAAGATACTACTGTTGGACATTCGCCCTCCCAGCTTAAAGAAAAGAATGTTTTGTGTCAAAATTGGTTGAAAGGGGGAAATGTTGGGCAACTACAAGTCCGCGATAGTGATAAGAGCAATTTAAATAATAATAACAATTTAATCAGCCAAAAGACTATGGTCAAAACTTGGTGAAACCCCACAAATTGAGGTAACTCTATTTCAAATATTTCATGGGAAATTAACATGATATCATGCTGTCAGATTACTCCAACTATGCGGTGGACTCTGGGGCTTCCATCAGATGGTTCTCCCCCAGCCATGACCAGTTCCATTCCAGCACCTAAGTGAGGACCACCCCTTTTAGAGGCTTGGTGGGGGTCCCACAAGGTGCAATCATTTTATCTAATGGGGATTGGCTGAAATTTATTAAATCATTACCCCATGGGTACATCTTGCCAAAAAATAACTCACATTCTGTTGTTCAGCCAAAGTGAAGTGAGTTTTTTTTAAAGCTCAAAGGCCAAATGTACATATTTCTTTATTCAGGCCATACTAAGCTGTTCTGAACTTAACATTGAATTCCCTTTGACCATCGATATAGTTTAAATACTTAAAGTTCAGATATTGAGATGGTTTTTTTCTCTTTATTTGTGCCCACACTAATAAACTTATAAATACTAGATTTTTATTTATTAGTGTTTTTAGCCCTATTTATTAATTTGTATGTGGAATCAAGTGGCAAATCACCAGCGAGCAAACAACTAGCTGAATTCCCACAACTACTAAGTAGAATTTGTGAGACATTCCTAGTTGTCTTTTTAACTTGAAGTGATGTACTCCAAGATTTTGAAGAAGTTGTAGTAAAGCGGGATGTACAAGATGATGAAGAAATTGATCAGTATCAGTTTATAACTCACTCAATGTAATTGGTTTGATTCATAAAATAGGCGCATTGTATAGAGTAATGCAGAAGCCTGGTAATGGAGAGAAAAATCTCAGATACATTTTTTATATAGTAATTGCTGAAATTTATTTCCGATATTTTTGACATAAAATTATTACTAATTTTAATCAACTTTAGAAATAATTGATTCCAAAGTTTCCTGGAACTACAAGGTTTCAGGCTGCAGAGGAGTGACTTTGTATATAGACTTAATGAACCAATTAGTCACACTTCAGGCATGATTGTGGGTTTTTAATTTGACTGTCATTAATCTTCATGGTGTAATATACGTTTTTATTTGCAAAAGTTCGGAGCCTCTTGTAGGAAGAACCACTTTTTTCACAGAACACAGGAAAATAGTCAACTGGCTGAGCTTTATATCTTTTAAGGCAACAAAAAGGTATTCAACTATCCTAGGGACATAAATAAGAAGGTGAAAAAGCTGTAAGTCCAGGAGTAAGAAGTTCTTTAATAAGTCTTTATTGAAAAAAAATCTAACAAAAAGTAAATAAAAAGATCTTAATGCAAAACAAGTGTTTTTTATTTTAACAAAAACTTCAAATATTTATATAAAGTTAGGATTGTCTTCAATGAGGTGGACCTCTAAGCTCTCATTGTACAGGATTTTTAATCAACTGGTGTCAGTCTGCTAATTGAGGTGATTTCTGAGAAGATATTGTCAGTTGTTCATTTAAATCAGAAGCTTTTACTTCAGTGGTAGCTGAAGTTTCTGACAGTCAAGGTTTTAGAATGAAAAAAACTCCTTCATAAATTAACTTATTACCAAGGAATCTTCTTGAGGAGTAGAGTCAATTTCATTTTTATTTTAATTCCGATTTCTGACAATTATTATGTATAAATATCTTTCATGTGACAATTAAACGCTGAGTACTTTTGGTTATATGGTCTTATGGAATTTGATTAATTTTATACCAAAAAAACATGGTAAGGAGTTATGCTTCATTAACCAATGGTAAAGTATCTTTTTGAAAAGGTATTGTGTAAGGGTCTGGTTTTTAACTTCAACTGAGCGGTGAAAATAGATAAAAGTGTAAGTTCCTATAAGACTTGAGAACAAGTACAACTGGAGAGACAGCTGAAAAATTTGGATGGTATTATTGACCTGATTTAATAGATAATGGCGTACTTTGTTTAATACGTTTTTAGTCCAACAGTTAAAGTGGTTATGTGGCATCCAATGATAACTTAACTTCCATTTTAAAATTTGAAGGCGAAAGAATAAGGACCATTGGAAGATCTGGTGACGCTCATTTGGTCCAAAAGCATGTAGTCAAAAATTTAAATGCACTGGGACCCTTTCTTTAGGGTTGAGGACAAAAACTCTTGCTTTTATATCTAACATGGCCTGATATTGAAGCCACCACCGCGTGGCAAGTACTACTGGATGTGGTGAAAAAAAACTCTTAAAATTTCTTCTAATTCTGAGTTGGTTCTTTATGACATATATTGATGAGAAAACACTCCTTGAGTATAAATCTTGGTTGCACCAGCCAATGAAGAAAGACCTAATTTACCACTTTGGACCTTTAATTGATGAAGCAATCCTAAAACTATATAGTTTTTCTCAGATATAGTGTCCTGTAGTGTCAAAATTTTATCATCCCCTAACCCATATATATTTATTTGAAAAAAGGTAAGGATGACCGCTGAATTAAAAATTTGCGTTTTGTTTGTTAATTTTTGCAAAGAAAAAGTATTCTTAAATATGATGCTTCCCTTCATATTAGAGCTCTCATGATCCCTAGATTGAAATTTCCCCCAACTTTTATCATCTCTTTAACCCCCTTCACCTCTATTGTATAGCTAAGATGATAATGTGTAGATTTTGGGGGTTGTTATAACTTAATTTGACTTCTCAACTGTTGAGGTGAGCTTGAATAGCTATGGCGACTTTTTTTTTAATGCTAACTAAGCCTCTACCTGGTTAATTAAAATAAAACTAATCTTACAAAGGCTCTAAAATTCACATAAATGCCTGTCAGGATTTGATATGACAAGTGATCTGAAGTCTCTGCACCTAAATTGAGTCTAGAATAATTGACTCTCAAACTATAATGAATGGAACCCTAGACTGAAGGCACCAAACTATATTCATTCATGAAGAATTGTGCATATGCAAGTCGATGGAATCACCTTCAGTAATCCTGTCCTAACTTCCCAAATCACAAGAGATGCTCCCACCACTGCAGTCACAAGGATGATGAAGTACAATGAGGGCACCATATACGCAGTTGATCTGGAAGGCAGCAAAAGGTCCTGATCTCATGGGGCATCAAAGTTTTTTGTGGCACCATATCCCCACGCGCCCTAAAAATAGACGTTTTCTAACACAATAAAATAGTATATATTAGCTATCTTTTCGTTTTTTGACCTCTCCACTAATTTTCAGCTTTAAGCCCATTTTAGACCTTGGTGACAGTCAAGAGAACTGCTATGCTGAGAGAAGTGGTGCTCATTACAGGGGCTCCAAGCTGTCCTAAGTTAAATCTTCTATTATGAATAATGGAGAATACTAGCTGTCACAAAGATATTTCTGTTGATTTATCAAGAATCATTGCTTGATGGATTAGTACCTCTCAGTATGAAGTGCTGCCCAAGTAGCATGAGAGTCTAGTTTTTCGGACATGTTCCAGTTCTTATACCCTCAGTTGAAGGAAATCAATATCAACCACAGTATTAGAACCTTAATGGCATTGGTCAACAGATAATAAATGGCATCTACTCTGTGGGTGCCCACTCCAGCCGCTGCCGCGCATCTTCCATGCCCTCTACCTTGCCTGACCTTTATACTTCGCCCAGCTACCAGCTGGAGAACTCACCCTGGGAACCAAACGCTACCTTCAGAACTTTGTTCACCCAGCTATTCATCATTTCCTACTGTTAGTTGTGTTGCACCATCACGGAGTCTCCTGACAACTGGGGCTCACCCAAACCTTACAGTCCCATGTCATCAGTTTCTGCCATGTGGCCTCCTCCTTTGCCCATGACAACCACAAGGTCGTTATTTTTAGCTGAAAATTTATCTAACGAAGCCTGAGGCCAAATCGCAGTGTGGTTAGAGAGATCTATCAATACCTCAAGGACCAGATGCGTCAGAATATCCAACTCATTAAGGCTTCTTGGAACCAGCACCTCCACAAAGTTAAAGATTTGGTACGGACCCTGCAGGAACACTTTCAGGAATTGACCTCTCACACTTACACCTTTGAGAGTGAAGGACCTGAAGGGCTTAGGGGGCCCAAGGGCACCAAAGGACATTAGGGACCCAAAGGACCTGAAGGTACCCATGGATCTCGAGGGCCCTCAGGCCCTGCAGTACCTATTCCCAGAGACCCTGACAACCCTTGGCGAGTGTATGTTTTAGCAGCTCTGGCTGCCTTATGTGTTCAAACCCTAATGCTTAGGGATGTAAACTCCAGTTAGACGAAAGTCCCCCTCGACCCTAGGGTCTTCATTGAGGCATTGTTAGACAAAATGACCAACTTTAGCGCCTTCACTAAGCTTACCAATATCTGCAACTCTCAGATCGAAAAAAACTTGTCAAGAGTCTAAGACCCATTTACACCCTCAATATCATCTTCGCCTTCAAGGTGCTAGCATTCAATCCCTAAAAGAGACGGTCACAATATGGCTTCTGTTTCCATCTTCAACTGAAGCTGGTACAATATCTAAGAGGACCAAAAGGGCCTAAGATGATGATTGGACCAGCAGGTCCCCCACAACTATGCAAAGACTGAGGACTTCAAGCCGGCACCCATCTCTGGCGCTAACTTTCTATATAACTCCTCTTGTAACTAATTATAAACATTTTTTAAAGAAAGGTTCACCCCTGGCCAGGAAATATCACCACCCTTCTTTACACATACTTGGGTTTCATAGAGGAAGCCACCAACTGGCACAAATTGAAGCATATCCACTTATGCCTCAACAGCACTGCCTGGGAGATCATGATTCCCCATTTGAAGGAGGACAACATCTAGGAACAGGCCATATGGTCTAGATCTAAGAAAACGCAGAAATCAAACCCTATCCAACCAAAAACAAGCATGCATGGGTATCCCTCTGAATAAAAGGGAGAGCTCTATGGAGTTTGCCAGCCGTTCTACACCCAAGCGCAATCTTTGGTTACTACGAATTTTATTACCTTAGATGACACTATCACCGCTGTCATCTCAACGTTGGGATCATACTTTGATGTTCAAATGCATATTATTGGACAAAAAACGGTTCTAATTGCATCTGGGAAATTAGGGAAGCAATTAATGAGATCCCTGCATCAACCCTGACTCCAAGGATACCTCTTAAGGTTCTTAAAACTGCCCTCAATCCATATGACTGATAACCAGAAGAATTTTTGACCTCAATGCACCTAATGCAATGGTTTCAGACACAGCGCCAAGACCTTCTGTAAAGGCTTGTAAAGGAGGTGGAAAAAGGGATGTCAGCATGAAGGATGAGGCGCTCCAAGATGAAATCCTTATCACGCCTCAAAAATCATTCATAACTCAAACAATCCTGGAATTATTGTATCTGAAGAAGAAGTTTGGTACTCATTGATAAATAGATAAATTGATACTGCTTACATTTTGTTCTGATGACTCCCCCATGTTTCACATACTACCTCCTCAGTTCACAAAGTCTGGTTACCTGTCACAGTTTGAGTTTATAAGATTCTGGTCTTTAACATAGTTGACATTAGTTCCACCTATGAACTTTATATTGTCCAAGTTGATAAAGCGTATCAACTTTGCTTTGGACTTGCCACATTATATGGAGTATGGCATGGCTGACCCACAATGTGCCCAATCTATAGGGGCCTATTCTTCCCTACCTACTTGATTTTGAAAGCTCTCTTTAAATACCGCGCCAACACGCTGGAGATCCCTAGCTATGACGAACTTCTTGGAACTCAGTTCCTTTGATATTACTCAGCCTTAGTCCATGTAATGATATATTCCTATCATAATAGGGCATTGGGTCCCCCTGATCTTTTAAACCTCCTGTGACTCTAAAATGGAGATCAAGGCTAAGCCTGCCTACTGGAAAGTGAGGGCTGAATCAATTGGCTGGAATTTATGTAAAAGCTCTTGGGTCTGATTGCTCCTTCCTGCTGTCGATGGACAAGAAGGCATGATGATCTACTTACCTAGGGTGACTACTGTACCTCCAAAGTCCCAAGTCATTGCCAACAACTGAGACTATTTTATAATCCCCTATGGATATCTGATGGAAATCCGAGGGCTAGACAACCCGTCCGCCATGAAGGTGTTAACCTTCTTGGAAATTCTAGATTTAGCTTAAACCAGATCTATATCAGTGTTGTTGGCTGTCCTTACCAACAGACTCAAGGTAGTTGGACCAAACAGAGCCGCCGCCTATGTCCTCCTTCTATTAGTGAAGGCTGTCAATGATGTCCACACTTTTGGGAGTCTAAGGTACTTTTGGGTTGTAGATGCCCCCATCAGTGACCCTGGTCAACACCAGTATCGGAAAGGATCTCACTGAAGACCAATAGTAAAAAGTTCAAACATTATTGAAGGAGTATTAAGACCTATTCTCATCTTTAACCTACGACTTCAGGAGAATGAATGGAGTCCTACATCATGTGGAAACTGGGGACGCTCTCTCTTCCGTTCCTAATCTAACCTGAAAGAGAAATGTTGAAGAAGCCCAGGTGGCGGTGGAGCTTAGACAACTACTTGAAGCCAGACTCCTAGTGCTTTCGTGAAGCCCTTGAGCCTCTCTTCTTCTGCTGGTTTGAATAGGATGGCAGCCACCAGGTGGTGATGGAGTATTAAAGTTCAACTCTATCACCAAAAAGAAAATTTATCCTCTGCCCTGAATTAATGACTACCTCTGACTGCTCGCCGGATTGCTTTACTTCATCAGAATGGACCTTGCCAGTGGTTTTTGGAAAGTGTTGCTTGCCCTGAAGATCGATCCAAGTGCACCCTCATAGCCAATGAAGGACTTTTTAAGCCCACAAGAATGCCTCAGGGCTCTGTAACGTTCCAGCCACTTTCCAACACGACATGTATGGGATCACTGGGGACTTGAAGCTGTCATGTGTACTCATCTACCTCTAAGGCAACGCTGACTACTCATGAGCTTCTAATGGACACATCAAGAAATTTAGGAATTTTTTAATCGACTCCAGAAGGCTTCTATAACGATTAAACCTTCAAAGTGGTCCTACCTTCAGTCAAAAATGGAGTTATTGGGACACAAGGTCTTAAAGTATGACATCCAGCCCATACCAGACAAAGTCTACGCCATAGAAAAGATGTCACGCCCAAGAGCTTAAGGGATATTCAGTTATTCCTAAAATGTTGGGCTTTTATTGTCAGTTTTTACCTCAGTTTGCCAACCTAGACGAGCCTCTATTTTACTACCTGCAGAAGAACGTGCCGTTTGAATGGCGGCATGAACAAGAATAGGCTTTTTGTGCATTGAGGATCTCTCTTTGTAACAAACCAAATTTTAGTCCACCCACATTTAACCAACCCTTCTTGTTGCTTATAGATGCGAGAGATGTTGCTGTCAGGGCCATCCTATCCCAGCTTGAAGAAAATCAGGTCGACCACCCAGTGGCCTATTTTAACAAAACTCTGAGTAAAGCCAAAAGAAAATACAGCGTTACTGAGAGGGAATGTTAGCTATTTTGTTAGCCATCATACATTTCGTTTCTATCTCTACAATTCCCACTTTACCATTGTCACCAACTATTCCTTTCTAATAGCTCCAGAAGATGAAGGACACAGATGAACATCTAGCCAGATGGGTCTTAATAATGAAAAACTATTATTTCACCATTTTTCATTGTATGGGCGGGATCCACCAAAACGCTGACGGCCTCTCCAGAATGCCAGCGATAGATGCTTTGACTCCAAGGAGGACCAACTGTATAAGCTGATTGGTTAACCTGAACGTTGGGAGTTGAAAACTCCAGAAGTCTAAGCTGAGCACTGAAAAATAACCTGAAACACTCAAATCAAGGATGGGCTGCTATACAAGAGGGTCAATAAGAAATGGTTCCCTTATTTCCACCCTTCTTCCCAAACCAAAGTTATTCTAGAAGTCCATACTTCTGTGGGACATGGGGTGGTTAAGAAACCTCATGTTTGGTTGAAGTCAAAAAGTTACTAGGACTTCATGGTGGAGACCATCCAGGAGGTCCTGGAAACCTGTATGACTTTCTGATCCCAAGGCTGGCCAGTCCTCGTTATCAACGCTCAGTAGCTACCCTGATGGGACCCTTCAATGTTTTAGCATCGATGTGATAGCCCCCTCACACTGGATTGCATGGCCATATATATATTCTCCTAGCCATAGACCATGTAACCAAATGGGTTGAAGCGATTTTGTCCCGCTGCTACTGCAAAAACCATGGATTTCTTCCTTATTTGTTCTGTTTTCATCATCATAGATGCTTACAAATTTTACTTTTGGACAATATTAAATTTCACCTTATAGGTAGTCCAAGAACTTACTTCGCTTTTTGGCACTAACCAAAGTTTCGCTTCCCCTAACAACTCATCAACTGATGGGGCGGTGGAACATGCTAATGGAACCTTTGTCTCTAATCTATGGAAGATGGTAGCCTCCAACTCTGCTCTCTGGAATCATTATCTAACCAATACGTTGTTTGCCTACCAAGTAAGCTACCACCAAGCCATTAAAATGTCCCAATTTGAAGCTCTATATGACTTGCTCCCCAGCTCCCAAGTAGCATACAGCCTTTGCTTAAACTCCGCTCCTGAGTCTCTGGGCTAATTATGAGGGTGTTATTAAATAAAATTGTCCAGCTTCAAGCCTTAGCCACTCAAGGCATTGTCATTATTACTGAAAGGGTGACGTCATAATTTAATGCTGACTGATCCTTCTTGCACATTTTTTAATTTTGTGACCTCATTCTCTTCTATCATCATTGACCCAGAGGTTGAAAGAGGAAATCTTGACATTCTTTTTCTGGACCTTATAAGGTCATTCACAAGGTGACATCTTAGTACTCCATTGCTGAAATCAATCAGGGAACAGTGGTGAATCGAGTGCATGACCAGTTCCTCCAGCCCTATACCCCCCTATGACAGGATATTGAGGAGTGTTGTCAGGATTTGAGATGACAAGCAAGCCAAAATCCTTTCTCCCAGAATTGAATCTCAACTGCTCAACTCTTAAACTAGCATGAACGGAACCCTATCCTGAAGGCACCAAAACTAGATTTATTCAGGAAGCATCACGCATACAAGAATTGATGAAATCACCTTCAGGAATCCTGTCCCCACTTCTCGCATCATGAGAGGCACTTTCCCCACTGCTGTGGTCATGAGGATGACGCAGTACAATGAGGGCACCGTCCAGGCAGTCAATCCAGATTGAAGTAAAAGATCCTGATCTCATGGGTCCACGAAGGTACCTGAGGCACCATGTCCCATGCGCCCTATAGGTATCAATTCTTTTTAACACAATAAAGTATTTTAGATTCTCTCCATTTTTCGTTTTTTGACCTTTCCACTAATTTTTAGCTTTGAGCCCATTTTCAGACTTTAACGACAGTCAAGTGAACTGTTACATTGATACTTCTATTTATGTAGTTAAAATTGGTTTAAAGTTTTAGAGGATCATAAGTGGTAGGTGGTACTTTACGGCTTAACTTTAGCTAGGTGGTAAAAACTTTTTGGATTAATTACTGACTGGATTAGTTCCCTGTTTACATTTAACAGTTATAATTAAGCTAAGACTTGCTTTTCATCAAGACATGAAGTGCAATCAGTCAGCATTAAAAGCTCATCTCCTGGTTTATGTAATTAAGATTGCTCTTCCAAATCCTCTTGCAACTAAGCTGCTTGATTTTCAGGATGTTCATTTGACAACAGGGAAATTTGAAGGGAAATAGGGGAGACCCTCTTCTTGCGCCAGTACCAAATAAACTTGTAAGCTTATATGAGAAAATTATGACGACGTTATCCAAACTAAAAGCTAGAAGTCAAGATTTTATGCTCCCCTTTTTATTCATTATGAATTCTATTGGTCTATATACCAAAATATTATTAATAACCTATACCAATTTACACAGCAAAAATGAACCAATAAATAACTAATAAAAAATGTTGTGGTATGAAGGCTCCATTCTGATTCTTTAAAAACAATAAGCTTTTCTTTGGGATTTCACCAGAATGAAAAAGTTAATGAGCTCTGTTTAATGTAATGTATGTGTTCATGCTGATGAGCTAAAAAGTGTTTGTTAGTAGACAGGTGGCTTACCAAAAATATTGTACTACTGAGAAGTCCTTGCGTTATATGTTACAATAAGAATTATAACTATTTTTTTACTATGGTAGTGATAATAATAATGCCTTAAAGAAACCCTGACTTGCAGTAGGTCTTTTTAAAAAAATTAAACCAAGATTAACACACTACACTTATTTTTGTTTGATAAAAAATTGATTACATACCAAGATGATCAGTATATAGTGATATAAATGCTTTGTTTAATTTAAGATCTTAGGAAGCAAAGCTCTAAAGTTCTAAGGAAATTTTTACTTCCTATAGTTATTGAATCTGTTTTGCAAGCTTTAACAGCGTCTATTTTTTTTAAGATTAATATTTGAGCTTAACTTACTAAAGTTGAATAAAATCTTTTCCAAGGCTTAAATTATTATACATTAACATACGACCTATTTTTTGTTTTGAAATATAATTCAAAACTTGGGATACTTTGTTCCTAATCGCAAATCTGTGACTCAAAACCTTTTGGTGTGAGCTTGTTGCATCAATTGAAAGTTATAGTCCACCTATTTATTAAATTGCTTTAGTGATATCAATGTTGGAATCTTGTACTCAGTTTTAATATAATAAAAACAATGTGTTGGCTCTAGGGCTTCTGTTTTTAAGCTCAATGGTGCTATGCCCAAAAAACCTGACTGTCAATACTTGAGGCTAACTAAGTCACATGAAAGTATATTTTTATTTTAAATGGGTGCCAAGTCACCACTCATGTACCATTGGCTAGATAATCCATCCTATGGTAAGTATGACGAAAATGGACTTATTAAGTCAAGTACCAAAGCGAGATATAGAATTAATGACGTAACTTTATTATAAGTAATAGACAGGGTTTAACATATATCATATTCAACAATATAAGCCCCAAAAGAAAAAGTATTAATAATATCAATGGTGGCTGAAATCTGAAAAGAAAAGCTCTTGGTCAGGCAATACATTCCAAATGGTATACTGCCTTTATATCATGATTCTGAATGGGCAAATTAGTGAGTTGAGTACCTTAGTCTGATGAGACTGGGGTTCACTTAGGTTGATCATTTGGAAGCTCCTTGATTCTTACCTTTTTGGGTTATTTTAATTTCATCCCTCAAGTTATTAATTTGAGTATCAGTTGCCTGATCTTCTTATGATCCATCATCTCGATGAGGCAGGAATTAATTTCAGGGTATCATAGGCTTAATTTGGTCTATTGGAGTTTTCTTAGGGTCAATATAGATCTGTGCTGACTATCAATTTATCAGGTATCATATTGAGGAAATTTATTTAACCTCCTTTTCAGGTGTAGTTGTCAATTTGGCTGATGGAATTAGAAAGGTCAATATTCTCCCATCATGTCCAATATCAAACTATCCAACACCTCCCCTTCAAGCATATTGCAGGTGATTACTGATGTAATATTTGGTTACAAGTATTATTGATTGTTACTCCAGTTTCTAAGGATCTGATTGAGTATTTGTCTCCAAGTTTGTAAACGATAACATATGACCCATCCCAGATGAAATCTATTTCCTTCTCAGGTGCTATTTGTTTGTGATATTATAGAAAAAGCCCAAAATGTCAAGGGTGATAAAGTCTGGTGAGTGCCATTTTCTTCTTGGCCTTCTCTGGTAATCATCTTGGCTAGATTAGTCATTGCCTCTGACTGATGTTCTATCATCTTCTGGGTCAATCTTCTTAATGCTTTCTCAGGCTCTTTTTATTATCACTGGTAACTTCAAGAGCCAATAAAAGCTTGGATTCCAGGTTTAAGTCTTGGGGAGTGTCCTTTGGCTCTCAATAAAACTATCTTTCTGTTCCTGAATAAAAAACACCAAAGAGGATGGTGGTACCCCTCATCACCCATGGCGATCTCGCCCACATAGTCAACAAGCGATGGGTGATAGCCCATCCACTTTGGATCCCACCCCTGATTCCCTCAATCACCTCAGCAGAACTGTTGCAGTGAATTAGTGAAATCTGTGCCAAGATTATCAAACTGAAATAGGTCAGATCTAATTTGGGTGGCAATTGGGCTGATGGCTGAAATTTGATTGGCTGTAAAAGTATGAAGAATGAGATATTAGCCAGATCGCACGATAGTTCCAATTTGATCCCTAAATCAGTAGAACAAATATCAGGTGACATCAATGTGAGTTTAAAGCCCCCTGATAGTAATTTGGGCGTCACGCCCAATGAGCTACTATTGACCAAATGAATGGTTAAATGACCAAGCGCAGGCGGGTTGGCTGTCCCAAACCTGTTCCCAACAAAATGGTCCCATCCCTATTTGGGTTGGCCTTGGGGGATTCCCATCACTCGTCAGGCTAAATGCTGTCATGCTAACTATCAGAAATGTAATTGATCCCTAGTTCAGATGTTTGAGGTCGAACTGACAGAGTCTCAGCCTGCTGCCAAATTTTGTGATGTCAGTTCCCAAAGAATAAACCCCCACTACCATCCAATTCGCTGGTTAGGCCAAATTTGTGGATCATCCCATGTCATTGTCACTACCCAACTGAACACTATTTAATTAGTTGCATGGCACTGAGAAAATTGTTGGTAGATTTTCTTACTTTATTTCCCAAATAAAAATTTTTATTAAAACCTCAAATTTTTATCTCCTTCCTTTTGACCACATTCCATATGGCATTTACCTTGTCCACCGCTCCACACTCTGGGTGGGCCTTACCAATTCTCTTGGTTACCATGATTCCCTATATTGTCAATTGGGCTCAATAAGTCCGAAATTTTTGGTTCTACAACCCAGTTCTCATGACCTTCTGGCAGCAATATACCGGGATTTTATGGCTCAATGTTTGCCAACTACAAGAGAAAATTCGTCTCTCTTCTACCCCCAAAGAAATGGATTTAACAACCAAGAATCTCGCAGAAACTATCCCAGTAGTTTCCACCCCTGTTACCAGAACCCATGGGTCAGAAGTTTATTCAGTGTGGTTTGCCGTTGGGATACTCCTAACCCTGACATTCCGCCACCATTTCGTGGTATCCTATTTCCCTGCTCCATATCAAGTTGTATGGTCGGCAATGCCTCTGGCATTCTGGCTTGCTTTCTGGATGCTTACGCATCCTGACTGGCAGGCTGGTATAAACTTATTCTGTCATTTCCATGACATAATCGACCAAGTACTTCTTCCAGCCATTTCCGCCTTGGTTTTCAAATTAGGCGCTGCAGTGGTTACCCTCTACCAGATGAACGTGCAATCAGTTTTGTGTTGTTTGTTGTTTGTTTGGTCACTTTCTGACTTTGGGAGAAGTATCCGCTTTATTTTGGGAAACTTTCTTCAAGCCACTCAATAAATGCAGACTGCATCTTCTTGTACTTTCTCTGACCAAGAAAAAGGATCAAGTATCTCCTCCCAAGAGATCGCCAATCAGGTTCTTGATGCTCTTGCTGAAGTACAAATGAGGACATCAATTGCAATCAATAATGCTTCAGCAATATCTCATGCCCAACAAAGTCTCGCATTGTTTGATGCCGTAGATGGAGATGCCCACCATTGGGTGAGAAGTCTTTTACGTTCTTCCTCACAAAAAAAAGATCCAATTTCCCTGCTGGCTGCTGTATCAGCTGCCCTAAAACCCCATGTGTCCCAATCAAATCACTTACTCAGACTACTCCTAAACATGGCTGGAAGCCCCTAGTTTGGCTTCCCTGATTTCCACCTTTTGCAAGCTGTCTTCCGCATCAGACTTATCTACTGACATGCTTCAGGCAGTCTTTAGAGCGAGTTTGAATTTGGTTTTCGCTCACCACGTGGCCTGGTCTACCATTCAGAAATCAGTGGATCAGATATGTGCCACCGCAACTACTATCAAAGCGTTACCTCACCATGTTTCCCCATATCAGAAAGGAAACTTTATGATAGGATTTCCTAACGAAGTTGTAGACTATGCGCCTGACGCTAGAGTAGCTGTTGAAGTGGATCCCAACCCCTCCATAATCCCCAAGTCCAAATTGCTGCTTCTGGAGTCAACTATGAATGATTCTGTTCATGCCCAGACATAAGAAACGATTTCTCCTGCACTTGTAATCCCGATTTTCGCCCCAGCTTAAAACCCTGACCCTGGGTTTGACATACCCGCTATCTCTTCAGTTGTTCTCAAGTCAGTCGAATCTCCAAATAAACAGAATTCCGCTTACTTCCTTGTCCCTATGAGAATCAGTGTCAGTCCTCATCATGTATCCTTCGATGCTCTGGTGGATACTGGAGTGGAAGGGAACTTCATGAGCGTCGAGTTGGCACAACAGTTAAAATTGGATATGGATGTGGGCGCCTCAGTAATGGTGGCCTCATTTGCTTACCAGTCTTTGTATGTCATTCGCCATCCGTTACACTTCTCAATCCACCAATATAACTTCTGCAATCAGTTTTTGGCCATGCCAAACCTGGTATTCCCAGTGATTTTGGGTGTGGGATGGTGGCGTCAACAACATGTGAAGATTCACTTAAAGTCTAATATATTGTCATTTACCAATGATGATTCAGAGGGAGAGTTCCCTTTGATCAACATCCTCAAAAAAATACAGGGAACCAGCTCTATCACTACCTTGGTTACTTCCGTGGACATCCCAACCAATTTCCCTGAAAACCTTAATGCAATACCGGGAAATCTTTGATATGGAAAAAGCAGACCGTCTGCCAAAACATTCCATGATTGTGGATTTTGAACAATCATGGAATTGGTGAACATCAACTGCCCGCTGTATCCTCATACAGCGGAGGAAGAGGCTGCACTCAATACCTGGTTGGACAATATGTTAAAAAAGGCTGGTTGTTCAAAGAAACCTCTCCCATCGCCTCCCCTATTGTATTTGCAAGAAAATTGGATGGATCGCTCCATCCTTGCATAGATTACGGTCACCTGAACAATACATCAGTTACAGATCCCTACCCATTGCCCTTAGAACAGACAATCAGTCAGGCAATTGACAAATCCCGTGTCTTTTTGAAATTGGATCTGGTGAACACTTTCAATCAGATTTGAGTAATGGAAGGACAAGAATGGCTGATTTCAATCCAAACGAGGTGAGGCATTTTTCAAATTCGCATAATGCTCTTCAGGCTGAAAAATGCTCCTGATACATTTCAACAAATGATCAACAATGCGTTAGGGGATCTCCGGTTCTCCTGTGCCATTGCTTATATTGATAATATTCAAGTCCATTCCCAAACTTCCGAACAACATGCTATTGACTTAGCAGTTGTGGCTGCTTTGCATAAAGCAGGCCTGTTCCTCAAAGCTTCCAAGTGCAAGTTTTATAAGGAAGAGGTTACATTTCTTGGAAACTTGGTACTTAAAGAAGGTGTCGCCATCCCCCCCAACAAATTAGATGCAATCTGAGAATGGCCAACCCCAACTACACAGAAGCAGCTTTGAAGTTTCTTGGGTAATACATTTTCTTATTGAAATTTTCCTCCGCACTTTCCCAATTGGCCGCCGCGCTCCATCCCCTCACAGGGAAAAATGTACCGTTTTGTTGGACCCCCAAATGCCAGCAGGCGTTCAAATCGATTAAGGAAGTATTCGTGTCTCCTCCCATTTTGAAACACGCCGATCCCACCAAACCATATATTGTCACATGCAATGCTTTGTCGGTAGCTGTGGGCGCGGTGCTGCTTCAGGACCATGATGGTCTTGAACATCAAGTCACTTATTTCTCCCAGAAATTCACCGCTACAGAGCAGTCCTGGGCTATTTATGACAAGGAACTGGCTGCTGTTGCATGGGCATTAACTCACTAGTGGTACCTGTTGTAGGGTGCTTGTCATGAGTTAATGGTTTGCACAGATCACCAAGCTCTCTTGTATTTTCGCAAACCCCAGAAATTGGCACACCGGCAAGCCTGACCCCATTGGGACCTGTGCAGTTTTAACTTTAAATATGAATTTGTCAAAGGTGCACTAAATGTCCTTCCCAATTTCCTAAGCCATAGTACTGCTCACTGTCCCTCATAAACTGAGGTAGAGGATCTTGTTACTATGATTCCTGCCACTCAAATTCTGTCAATTGCTCCCTCCATTGTTTCCTTCGCCGCATTGTTACCTGACAACCCGTTATTGGCCCAGGTGTTAGCTGGTCAAACAGCCTGCCCTGAGGGCGTGGAGTTGATTGAACACTTAACTCACTCGAGTCCCAAACACTCCCTATATTCTTTAGAAGAAGGTCTCATTTACTTTCATTCTCATGTTTGGGTTCCCCCTCTTTCCGCCTGACCATATTCAGCACACACCATGATCCCCCCGCGGTTGGACACCCTGGTAGCAAGAAATGCATTGACTTGATCAAGCGAACCTCTAATTGGGCTGGACTGACCAAAGAGGTTCCAGCTTGGATTGCCAATTGTGTTATTTGCGCTAGGGCTAAGTTGGACCATTCCAGAAAAAACGGTCTTCTGCACCCTTTACAACAGGCGGAAGGTCCATGGACCTCGGTATCCATAGATTTCATTGTCAACCTCCCCTGTTCTAATGGTTTCACAGTGGTAATGGTGGTGGTAGATCGCTTTACCAAATTTTCCCTGTTTATTCCTTATACTTTTGCGATTATGTCAGAAGAAATGGCGCGTCTATTCATTTGACATGTGTTTTTAATGTTTGGTCTTCCCCAGGAAATTGTTAGCAACAGGGGTACTCAGCTTACCGCCCAGTTTTGGAGTGAACTCTTGTCAATCCTTAAAATAACCTCCTGTTGATCCATGGTGTATCACCCCCAGTCTGACAGCTATACCAAGCGGGTTAACCAAGTTCTCGAACAGTACCTGTGCTGTTATGCTGTAGCAGCACAGAATACCTGGGCTGATGACCTGCCTCTTGCCCAATTTGCATACAATAACGGGACTCACGCTTCCATGGGTTTTTCACCATATGAAGCAACGTTGGGTTATAACCTATCGTTCTCAGTCAGATCATATTTATGACCAGAAGTGCAAGCTGCCGCGGACCATGCTGCCCATATTTGATCGACCCAAGCTTTAGTGTGGTAACACCTCACTAAAGCCATTGACAACCATAAATGATTCATGAATTGCAAGCGTCTCCCGGGTCATGAATTTATAGTGGGTTCTTATGTTATGCTCAATACTCGCCATTTGCAAATCCAAACCCCTTCCCACAAATTCGCTAGCAAGCGTTCAGGTCCTCACTTAGTGGAGCAGGTACTGGGTAACAGAGCGTTCTGGTTGAAGCTTCCAGCGCATTGGAAGCAACACCCAGTTTTCCATTTATACCAACTGTCGCCCTTTAAGTGTGTAATTCCCATGGACCCAGAACCTTTTGTCATCAATAATGAGGAGGAAGCCAAAGTGGAGGCTATCCTGGCATCTCGGAAGTCGCGACAATCAGTCCAATATCTTGTGGCCTGGAAAGGATATCCATCTTATGAAAACAGTTGGGTCAAGGCGCGTGATTGCGCAAATTGTATGGACCTGGTTGACATTTTTCACACATCCCACCCTGAGGCTCCCCACCCACTTCAGAAGGTTGCGACGATTATGGCTATCAAGTTACCCAAAGTACATAAGAACGTGGCTCTGGTGCAGTTTCCTGGTGGGGGGCCATTCCCTTGGAAAAAGGAAAAGGGTTATGTAAGTCTTGGGGAGTGTCCTTTGGCTCTCAATTAAGCTATCTTTCCATTCCTAGGTAAGAAAACACCGAAGTGGATGGCGGTACCCCTCATCACCCATGGCGATCTCGCCCACATAGTTGACAAGTGATGGGTAATAGCCCATCCGCTTCAGATCCCACCCCCAATTCCCTCACTCACCTCAGCAGAACTGTTGCAGGGAATTAGTGAAATCTATGCTGAGATTATTGAACTAAAATTGGTCAGATCTAATTTGGGTGGCAATTGGGCTGATGGCTGAAATTTGATTGGCTGTAAAAGTATGAAGAATGAGATATTAGCCAGATCACCCAATGGTTCCAGTTTGATCCCAAAATCAGGAGAACAAATATTGGGTGACATTGATGAGAGTTCAAAGCCCTCTGATAGTAATTTGGGCATTGCGCCCAATGAGCTACTATTGACTGAATGAATGGTTAAATGACTGAGCACGGGTAGGTTGGCCATCCCAAACCCGTTCCCAATCAAATGGTCCCATCCCTATATGGGATGGCCTTGGGGATTCCCATTGCTCATCGGGCCAAACGCCGTCATGCTAACCATCAGAAATGTAATCAACCCCTGGTTCAGACATTCGAGGTCAAACTGACAGAGTCTCAGCCCACCACTGAATTTTGTGATGTCAGTTCCCAAAGAATAAACCCCCCCACTACCATCCAATTTGCCGGTTAGACTGAATTTGTGGATCCTGTTCATGTCATTGTCACTACCCAACTGACCACTATCTAATCAGTTGCATGGCACTGAGAAAATTGTTGGTCGATTTTCTTACTTTATTTCACAAATAAAATTTTTTATTAAAACCCAAATTTTTATCTACTTCCTTTTGACCACATTCCATATGGCATTTACCTTGTCCGCCGCTCCACACTCTGGGTGGGCCTTACCAATTATCTTGGTTACAATGATTCCCTCTATTGCCAATTGAGTTCAATAAGTCCGAAATTTTTGGTTCTACAACCCAGTTCACATGACCTTCTGGAAGCAATATACCGGGATTTTATGGCCCAATGTTTGCCAACTACAAGAGAAAATTCGTCTCTCTTCTACCCCCAAAGAAATGGATTTAACAACCAAGAATCTCGCAGAAACTATCCCAGTAGTTTCCACCCCTGTTACCAGAACCCATGGGTCAGAAGTTTATTCAGTGTGGTTTGCCGTTGGGATACTCCTAACCCTGACATTCCGCCACCATTTCGTGGTATCCTATATCCCTGCTCCATATCAAGTTGTATGGTCAGCAATGCCTCTGGCATTCTGGCTTGCTTTCTGGATACTTACGCATCCCGACTGGCAGGCTGGTCTAAACTTCTTCTATTGTTTCCATGACACCAGGTTCCCTTCTGTATAAGGTTTTTAAAGGAAAAAATTGATCATTTATGGAAACCTATCTGGTAAGCCATTAATGTAATTAAGGGGATATTGGTCCCAGCGCAATGAATTTGTAGTGGCCATCTTGCATAGTATGAATACCATTGTCCCGTTTGGTCATTTATAATTTTCATTAGTTAATGTTTTTTAGGGCGCTTAGAATAATTGTTGAAATCCCATGCTTATAGCTAAGACCCTACAACTCTTAATATTTAGTACTTCCCATCATTGCACAAGAGAACATGTGGCAGCCGTGCTTAGTATATATTTTGATACAAAAAATCAGTAGTAGTTAAGCAGTCAGAGTGGAAAGACAACTATTTTGATCCACTTTGTGAAATGATTGATCCTTACAATGATTTATCAATTTCCTCCATTGGATTCATTTTCAGACAAACAACGTCTATATGATGTTATGAAACGTCTGCTGAGGGGTCATGGGCTGATACCTATACTTGGCCTTGTGTGGCGTCTGTTTTTTACAAGTGATTCAAGTGTCCAATTCTTCCATCATAGAGACCAGTATTCCTTCCCAATATTTGCAATATTTGATCCATTTTTAAGTTTTCCTGGCTCCTCCATGACCTAAGGTATTGTGGGCTTCCATTATAACTGGTACCTGTTCTGAAGGTCGCAAGTTAGGTAGCCAGTTATTTCTTGCTTTCTTATAAAGTAATTTTTCAGGAACTTTGATATTTCAAGCGTGTCATTTGAGAATTTCTGAATTGGTTTATCTTCGTCCTCCCAGGAGTCTGGCATCATGAGTAAGCCATGTAATCGTTCAGCTTCACTTTTGTTAAGATATAGAAGGGGCATTCAAGTCATTCCATTTACATTTTATGTGTTTAGCTCAAGCTCAGTTAAAAAATTCATATCATAGTGCTGAAGCTTGAAATCCCATCTGGATTGTCTTTCTGTTGAATCTTTCATGTTTGCATCCACTTTAGCAAAGCGTGGTCTGTCACAATTGTTAAGTTTTTACCATACAAGAAGGTCCAAAAATTTTTCACCGTTAAGACAAAAGCTAAGCACCTTATTCACTGTGACATTGTAATTTTGATCAGTTTCGAAAATCTTTTTTTAAATATGACACCGGATGGTTGATGCCATTTCAATCCAGTTGAGAAATGATGGCGCCTATAGCTAAGTGGAAGCATTGGTAACTAGGATGTTTGGCTCCATATAATCCAGACGTCATAAAATTAGGGATATCTTTAAACAACTATTTATAAATTAAATGCGGTTCATTGCTCTACTCCCCATACAAAAGTGATATTTTTGGCAAGAAGTCGGACAATAGGTTTGGCGAGTTGAGCAAAGTTACATATAAATTGATGGTAATATCCCATCATTCCTAAGAATATATGTATATGTTTAAGTCTCTTTGGCTCAGGCATCTTGGAGATTGCTTCTACCTTATCATATAAGGGTTAAGAATCTCCCCGCAGTATGACATGTTCTTGAAATTCCAAGTTCTGCTTGAAAAGGGTACACTTCGCAGGTCTTAGTTTGATATGATTCTCTCTTAGTCGTTGGAAACTGACTTGAGGTGGTCTAAGTGATCGATATGATATTAAGAACACAATAATATCATCTAGGTTAACTACCACACAGCTGAGTTTAAAATCTTGCATTATGTGATCCATTGCCCTTTTGTTGAGGCTAGAGAATTTTGCATTAATGAGGGAGCCAGGTAGTCTGTAATAACCCTTCTGTGCTTTCAACGCGCATTCATTTGGTCTTCAGGAGAAATATTCTTTTGCCAATAATCATGGCAAGGTCCGTCGCAAAGAAACTATAGATGGAGAGTCAGGCCAGTGCATCATCAATCCTGACAATTGGATATCTGTCCTTCTTAGTAAGGCTGTTTAGCTTTCTATAATCCATCATGATTCTGTGACCAACATTCTTCTTTTTATGAGTAACAACGGGGATGCCCACGAATCTGGGAGGACACAAGTAATGCCAAAATCCAATAACTGCTTGAGCTCAGTCATGTATTACTTCTCTACCTTTAACTTCATATTTGGCTTTGATCATATAGGGGTTGAATCATCAACGTTGATAATATGTGGTCAGTCCTTCATGTGACCATAGTTGACATTTGATGAGGAGAAAACATCTTGAAAGTCTTCAAGTAGTTGGAGCATTTTTTCAAGTTCCTCATGATTAAACTTGTTAAAATAAATTTACTTGAGGGATAGCACAAATTAAATTTTTGGCGGTTAGTCCAAAATCAAGATGAATACCAATAAAATGTACCTTGTTGATTTCATCAATGTGAATTAATTTATCTTTTCCTATTTCTTGATGCTCCTTGACTAGGAATAATTGTTGGTTAAGATCCCAATTTATAGCTTAATAGGCCGCTAATAGGCTAAATTGAGGACTCCTGGTAAAACTCTTGATTAAACCTACCTACTCCATCGACACTAGTGATATGTATCTAACAGTTTGTGTGTATATGCATGGTTATGTTAATAAAATTTAAACTTTTTTCTCCTAGTTTAATTTTACACCCTCAGTGGCATAAAATGATATGCCCTATGATGCATCTACTGTGTTGGGTAGATTTTTTGTGTTTCTTCCAAAGATAGTATATTGCAAATGTAAAGCGAAAACAGGGTACACAGCCAGACAAGGGTAATTCTTCTTGCTAGAGTCTTTATAGTCCAAGACAAGGGGAGATCATAATTGAGGAGTGATAAGTATCCTTCTTTCAGATTTATAACTCCTTCATATTTAATAATAAACTACGTCCCAATAATAATATCATATTACTTATTGTCTTAAGCAACGACAGGAGCTGAGAAAACTAACTTGCTACTCAGATTGGCAAATATGAATATGCACCGATCATATTAGTGTTGTTTGGACCAGAAGTGCAATATTCCTGAGTTTATTCAAGGTCTGAGGCAAGCTTGATCTTTTTGATGAGTTGGGATGACACAACAGCGGTGGGTGATCCTGTGTTTAAGATATCCATAACTCAGACTTTTTATATTACCACTTCCATTTTTGGTAATGGTTCCTCCAAACTTGTAGGAGGGCTAACAGCTCCTTGAGGTGAAACTTTGTATTGAGCCTTTGAGCAGTCCCATAATACCTCCCCTTGATCTCTAGGAGACTGTGGACGCTTGAGATGTGTCAGATAAGCAAGAAAATTTACCAGTGTCATGAGCCATATAAATTTACTGGGACACCTGATAACCTTATTGGGGTAAGTGCCTTCTGTAACCTGGGCGTAGTCAACATTTTTGGAGTTCAAACAGTCTGGAATGGAGAGCTCAGAAGTTGAAACTAAAAACGTAATAACCTGTTTCCTCATAACCCCCTTCTGAGTTGTCATTAGGGTCTTTTTCAATGCAAGTGAGGTGTGCAATTGAAAATGTTTCACTTTCAGGTACTTTGAGTCAATCAGCTTTAGAGGTACCTGACCCTAAGCTGACTTTACTTTTCCCTGCTCAGAAAGGTCAGAGCTCTTCTTTAAATTCATATTCTCAGTATGTTTATTATTCTTGCATTAGTTGCATCTTGGTTTCTCCTCCTTCTTAGACTTCTCTTCTTCCGTGGTATGCACTCTGGGTTTTTGGAGGCCTTTCATGAAGCCTCTGGCTTGTGCATGTCAACTACATCAAGCTTGGATTCATAAATATCTAGACAGAGTTGAAGCCTTATTTGACGGACGTGATGTGCATGGCTAGGTCAGAATCACTATTTAAACCAGCATGATGGCGGCTACGGCATCATCCAGTCTAAGCATCTTTGAGGTCAACAGCGCTTGAACCTCTATATAAAAGCGGTCAGCAACTTTGGGGAGAGTTTCATTCTGTCATAGTGCGATAGAATGAAGGCCTGTTTCATCATACATAGACTCTTTTTGACCTGAATTCTTAAAGCGCCACTTTTACTTTTCTCCAGGTATGCAGGTCGTCCATATGAGGTACTATAACCTCATGAGTTATACAGTTTAAACAGGACAAAATATGATTAGCCTTTTGATGATCAGTCAATCCTTACATTGCATCTTCATAAATGTAGAGGAAAGATGTGATACTCTCTTAACCAGGTGTAAACTTGTCCTTGAAAGTAGTTTAGATGTTAGTGGCCTCCAATATAGTAATGACGTGTAATCTGAGAGCTTAGATTTAGTAATTTCTGTTCTTACGTCACTCTGTTCAACTTGCCATTCTAGTTAACATATTTGGTCCTGTAGAGGATTGAGATGTTGCTCCATTTTCCTCCAGGGTAAGCCTTGGCGTAGCATCTAGAAGATTAATTTTTTAAAAAACTTATCTTTTCCAAGTCCTTAGATGTATTTGTCCAGATAATGGGGATGTTAGCCAGCAGATGAGTGGTACATTCGCAAAAACTTATTCTCATCCTCTAATAATCCAATGCACCGATTCAAGTCCTCCTTCATTTCCTTGCATTAGTGCTCTTAGGAGTATCATCAGCCTTAGACTTTAACTTCTATGTGAGAGTATTCCAGCGTTTCTCAGCTTCATTGAAGAGGCGATCAACTTGGTTGTAGTCCTCCTGACTGTCAGATTTGCCTCTTAAGTCGCTTTCCAACTTAGTTAGTTGCTTAATAATGGAAAGAGTAAATGCCTGAGTCGCAAAGTTTACAAGATCCTGTTCGACTTGGGATCCATGAGAAATTATATTTTATGACACTAATAAAGTCTCAGAGGTTTGATGGGCATCCAGACCATCAATTCGTTATTGGGCTTGCTCTAGCTGGTTTTAAGGATAGAGATATAATCTTCCTCCTGGTAAAAACTAGTTTGAGCTTGAGCTGCCTTTTGTCATGAGTTTAGCTATCATGTCATCAGATCTCTTCAGAGAAGGCATCAGTAACTCTTGGTATTATCATTTAACCCCATGATGTTCATTCAACGGTGCTTCACATCTTCCTCCACATACTTGATGACACCAGAATTAATAATTACCATTTGATTTTCGAGCTGAATAATGTACTAACAGTTTGCTTTGACCAAACGGTGGATATCTCCTATAAATTGTGATGATAAATTATATACCTGTTCATAGATCATCTAAAAGGCCCCTTGGGTATTGATATGATGGTGGAGTTCCTCATTATGGACTCCTAGTAAATGCACAATATGGAAAGCGCTAGATTTACAAATTGCAAGATATAGCAGGAGAGAAATGTACTTGATCTATAACTCACTGGGAGAGAACTAGATTCATAAAGATTCAGGAGAGATTTGTCCACAGCAAATACCCTTTTTGCGGTTGCCTTTTTCTCCCAGGCTAAAAGCTCCACAAAGTTTCACTTTGACTCCTTCATTAGAGATTTAAGTTTATGATGAGATTTGGGAATCTTCATAGAATTTTTTTGAAATTTCATAAATGTGACGATGGGTGTTTCCCATTTGGTCTTCTTCACTGTTTCCGTTGTGCACCACGTTGGTGACACTATCAAATGGGTTATCTTCCATGGTTAGATCAATTAGTTGCAGGTATCATTAAGCGTCTTTTGATCCCCTCTAGTGAACACCAGCCTTTAGGGCTTCTTTTTTTTAGCTTAAAGGTAATATGCACAAGAGACCTGACAGTCAATACCTGTGCCAACTATATTACATGCCAATAAGATTTTTAATTTAAAAGGAATGTCAAGTAAACGTTTATGTCCTATTAGCTAAAGTATCCGTCCTATGGTAAGTATGGGGAAAATGGACCTAAAGAAGTCAAGTACCAAACTAAGATATAGAACTAATGATGTAGCTTTATTAGTATTAATAGGGGTTTTTCTTATATCCTATTCAAAAATATAAACCTCAAAAGGAAAAGGATTAATGATATTAATGGTGGAAGACATCTAAAAGGAGACTCTTAGTCTGGAGATGCATTCCAGATGGTATAATGTCTTTGTATCAAAATTTTGATGGAGAAAATAGTGATTTGAATACTCAAGTCAGATGAGACTAAAGCTCCCTTATATTGATCATTTGGCAGCTTACTGATTCCTAACCTTTTAGCTTCATCCTAATTTTCTTCATTGAGTATCACTTCCAGGTACTGTCACCTGACCTTCTGATGATCCATCTTCTCAAGGAGGTATGAATTAATCTCAGTTTATATTAGGCTCAATTTGGTCTGTAAGAGTTTTCCTAGAGTCAATTTAGAGCTGTGCTGGCTATCAATTTCTCTGGGGTTCATATTGAGGTTTTTTATTTAACCCCCTTCTCAAGTCTAGGTGTTGATTTGGCTGAAGGAGTCAAAAGGTCAATTACTTTCCCTCGTGTCTGATATCAGAATATCTGACAATGACTGGGTAATAACCCAACAGTTATATTTTAGATTGAGAGGTAAATAGTAGTTGGACAAAAGGATAGTCAGTAAAGGGTCTTCTGCATGAATGAGAGGACATCAAAATACTTTTCTGCCATACACATGGAATTCAGCTTAACAGTATATATACAACCCGGTTAGTACCAACCATAGTCATGGTGAGGAGAGGTGAGAATATATCATCAAGTATGAAATTTAAAGGTGTCTATAAGTGTGCATTCAAGCCACCTTTTTCTTTCCTTAGATCTCAACTCAGGAGTTGTGTTTTCACTGAGTCAATGTAATGGATGAGGTTCTGAAACCCACAATTACCATTAAACATATTTCATGCCTAAACCAGAAGAGAGTTGCCTTAATTGTCTAACATAATAGACAATATTAAAACACCTAAAAATTGGGCACAAACAATGTCAAAGTGATAATTTTTTGTTACACTAATTTTTTTAGGTTTGCTCAGAGACTCAAGCCAATAAATCTTAAAAATCCCACTTGTTTGCAGGTCACATCACTCCAGATCATAACACAATGCAAAGTTAAAATGAGGCAACAGGCTTGATTAAACTTCTGTCATCTTGTGGGCCTAAAAAGAAGCTTTTATTGGCGATATGCTCTTACTGGCATATCATTATTTGTCTAACCACCATGAAATGTAAATCCACTGTCAGTTTATACCCGCCTCAGTTTCAAAGATTTATTGGAGAGTACGTCATAAATAGACCATGACTCAAGCAACATTATTGAGATTTTCCTTCCTAGTATGGCTAAATGGGACTAAGTTTTCTATAGACAAACCAAAATGCAATAATATAAAGGTTATAATTTTTTGAAACTAGGTAAAATGTGAACAGGCTTTATTTCATATGGGTGATAGATGTTAATTTTATCTTGTTAAAGTAGAACAGATCCTTAACTAATATATGATAGCTGTGATGAATGGGATCTTTCCACATCGCTATGAACCAATTTGGCAAGAGGGCCCAGGCAAGGGCAAAAAAGCAGGAGAGTGCAGCGGTGGTTAATTATCCAATTCGTTGGCTTGATGAACGGTTGTTGCTATACCCTTGAAAGATGATAAGGATAATATTGACACTCAGGAGTATTTTCTGTCCACAGAGAGGGCGTACAGAGATGCAACAACCTTGTCAAAACCAGAGGTATAGTTCACTTCTGTTCAAAATCCAGAGTGCCTCCACAAAATCTAACAAATATTTTTAAGATCTTATTATCTATTTTCATTTAAGGGGTTTTTATTGCATATATTATAAGACAAATTTGTCCGTAACACCTTTGTCAGGTTGTATTTATGTTAAAAGTGGGGGATATGAGGGAATTTGTTCCCATGGAGTCTGCAGGTGGCGGGCTATCAGCAGGATTATTTTGAGAATCTTAGCCCCAATATTCCTGATTGGGCCCATTCTAGAAAGTATTTTAGGTGCCCCAGTTGTTACAGAAACTTTTCTGCATTTAATTTGTCTATTGGGGATGAATCAGAGCTCGGCATTTCCATGTCAACCTTATCACAAACTTTTAAAATATAATTCATTAAAAGTTTTTCTAGAAACTTTTGATTTGCTCAGCCACTTCTCCCCTTGACTCTCAATACTTCCATTTATGGCAAAATTGGCTTAGCAGCCCCTGATTCTCTGGGCTGCCCTTCACCACAGTTCTTGATGTTACCGCTTTTGGCATAATTTGGCTTGGCAGCACCTGATTTTGCTGGGCTGCCTTTTGTCATTGTTTTCATCATTTCTTATTTCAGTAGTGTTTGGGTTGACAGCCTTTGATTGTCCTGATTGCCATTTACATTGGCCTTTGCCACCTCCGCTCTGAGCTTTAGTTGATTTGTCAGTATCTGAATTCATCAGATTGCCATTTTTGAAGGTTGTTACCCTTGAACCCTACGATTTTATCACCATTGATATTATTAAGAGCCCCAATCTCTGCCTTAAGGGTATCAGTGCTATGTGACGGTCAGGCTGCGCCTTGATTGTTACAGTAGCCCAGCTAGAGCTACACATATTGATAATAACTTAAGCGTAGAAGCCTGACATACTCTAGCATCCCAGAAAGCGCTAGCTGTTGGATTGTGAGCTTAACTTTCTTAGAAAATCCGCCAAAATTTTCAATAAAAAATTATCTCAAATTGCATTGACCTGACAATTAAGTCTTGACTGAGAAAAGTATTGCAAACATCAGCATAGTAATTTCCTAGGTATCAACCTTAGGAGAATATATGTATGATTGCCAATTGTTACTCACCCTCTCAAAAACAGGAAGCCTGGTGCGCGCAAGCAGAAAAGTTGAGGTGGGGGAATTGAAATCAATAAATTTTCAACTGGTGGCTTTGTGGATGAGGAACTTGAAGGGATGAATTAGAAATATAGGATTCTTGGAAAGCATCAACATTACCCCTGGAGGTCTCCTGGGGGGTGCAAGTGGCCTCAACTCACAGAACTCTAAACAATCACCCTTAAACTTCCCAATCTCCTTTCCAGGAAGCCACTAAATCAGTTAAAAAGACTCTAGAGTCTATTGCAATGCTTGGGACATTGCCAGCAAACTGTCTTTTAGGATGTCTGGTAAGCACAACCCACCAAGAAAAGGCAAACTTAAAATATAATGAACGAGGTTCCCAAGCCCTCATTTGCCATTTGATTTAATGAATACCTAAACTTGAAGGTGGTTTCCTTGATTGTCCAGCAAAAAAGTAGCATTAGATTCCTAAAATTATGGTGCAGACAATTTTAAAATGGTAAGTTCAAATTTTGCCAATTCTTGTTTTGCTCAGAGACTCACGCCCATTAAAATTTAAAAAATTTCAATTGAATTGCTTGGCACATTCCACTAAGACAAAAACCTTACGCTGAGTAATGGTGAAGCAGCACCTTAACCCAGCCTCTGTCAATTATGTGGACCCAAGGAAATGCGCTTACTGAAAATAAAAACTTACCAAAATCTCAGTTGGTGTTCAACTATCAAATTGAGGTATGGGGCCACTGCAATCAAAAACCCTCTATTGCCTAGGGTTTGGTGGGGATAATGGCATAGATTTGCCATAGTTTGAGCAACAGTGGTGAGTAATTTTATTATGGAGTGATCTGAGACTTAGTTTCCCATAGACAAACCTATAAAAATGATATAAAACTATAATCAATAAACAAAACCACGTAGAAAAGCAAATGGGCCTTTATTTCTTATGGGAGATAAATGAAAATTTCAGATGATGAAAAGGGAAGAAAATCCTCACTTAGAAATGATAGCCTAGCAAGAGCTATGAAAAATAATAACTTAGGCTTGTTAATTCTAAGTATTTACCGCTTATTAGTTGAACTCATGCTTTGATAGTTGGGAGAAGTTTCATCTGGTTTTTCCTCACAGATTTTATTAAGTGTCTTATGGTATACATTTCCGTTCTGTGGCTCACAAGGCTTTAAAACAATACTTGACTCTTCTAGTCTCTTCTGGGTAATTTTACCTTTGTAATCAAAGCACTCCTGATGCATGTAACAAAGTTAAGCTTCATTAATGCTTGTCTACACTCTTAATATGAACTTAATACTACAACAGTATTGCTAAAAATTTTTATGACTTAAATAAATTAAAATAGGAAGATCAGAGGAAAGAATGACAAGATGATTCTATTAATAGGTCAGGCGCTGGTATATTAAACTTCTTGGGCATTGTTTGAATTCAGCCTTTGCTAAGCTCTCTAGAGTTGTTTTCACCTAAATTTTAACAATTTTTCTTTTGGAGAAGTGATATATTTTAACAACTGGAGTAACCGTTTTTGGGATATTTTATTATTTGACTTTAAAATATAAAACTTTTAATTATACTAAAAAATTTAGGTCTTATATATTATTAATCATGCTGAGGGTTAAAAATAAACCCTATTAATAAGTTGCTGCTTATTACTTAAAAAGCTGAGGCTTGAAGTAAGAGGGCCAAGGAATCATTATAAGCTACAAGCATCCAAATTTAGAATATGGGTTTCACCCTATTGGATCTCTCAATTCTCAACTCGCTTTAATGGAACGATTAATTGTAGATGGATGTTGGGTAGGACAAGTCCTTTAGACATGAATTTAATATATTTAACCCAATCAATGGGCAGGAAAATGTTTGCACCTTGCGGGACCTCCTCCTCCCCTATAAAAGGGGGTTGTCTCCGCCTAGGTGTTTGAACTGAAATGTCAAGGGGCTAGGGAGGAGCATCAGCTTAACTTCTCATATTTAACTGTGGGTTTGGCACAACCATATCTATAATATATTTGCCAAAGCCCACTCACTCAATCACTTAACACTCACTCATCCCTGTATCTCAAGAATGACAAGACCTAGAAAAATGAAACTTCACATTAATATTCACTAGATACTGCAGCTGTGCAATAAAAAAAGTTTTTTATTTTAAAGTAATATAAAAAGTATATATGTAACAAATGAAACTCTTATATATTTTTAGTAGAAATTAGTAAATTGTTACAGCTAAAAGTTTGACATCTGGTTGATTTGATAGTTTAAATGGGTTTGGCGAGCAGTAGGTGGTTATAAGTTGAATAATAAGCTTAACATTTTTAATAAAGCAGTTAGAGATTAAATGATTTGATAAGTTAATTAGTTTTTGTAAGTAGTTGATGATTTATGATTGTTTCAATGGGCTTAATGGTTTCAGGTAAGTGGTTGATGTTTTAATTTATTCAATAAGTTCAATTGTTTTGGTTGATTAGTCAGTAATTTTATAATTTAAACAATATAGTTTAATTTCTTAATTTTATTGGTAGCCATCTACCAATATAAAAAGAATTGATTAGGATCATCCGATAAACTTTAAGCCCACAAACATGTCTGTGTTAAGGTAACTTTTCTTTCTCGTTGCAATTACTATTGCAACATATTTAATTCAAGACTGAATCTAGTTTAATAATCTCACAGAGGATATTAGTCTGCGCCCATGTCAGGGAGCAGTTGGGCAAGCAAGGTAAGAGGAGCAGGTGTAAGGCCCGCGGCCTCCAACATTCGAAAACGCCCCAGAGAATCTGGCAGAATAGACAAAAATCTTAAAAAACTGGCGGTCATGATTTCCCCAGAGATACTCCATGGCAAGCACAATGCAACCAGTACATCAACACGCCACACTCCCAACCACTTTCATCAGTGGAATTCAGGATCCGCATATATCTGGGCATCCAAAAAATGGCCTTATGGGAAAAATTTTGTGAAGATGTACACAAAATTTTCCCAACTGCGGTGTACATTGCACCTCACTCCATGTTGCGTGGTTGGCTGGACCTAGGTTTTGAGAGCAAAAAAGCAGCAGACGAGGCTGCAGCAGTGCGTGTAGTGATTGACGTCCCTGAAGGGCAATGGGTCATCGAAACCAAATGCACCAGATGGACAAAATCAAACCAAATTTTCCTCACGTTTGACTTTTTGCCTACTATGGTAAAATGTGACATTTTGGAACAACACCTGAAAGATGGTCTCGCCATATATGGTGAAATACAATATTTCAAAATGCAACACTTCACGCTGATGCCACACCTGTGCACCAGCAAAGCCATTGCAGTTCTGACCCCCACTGAGGAGATCGCGAAGAACCTAACCTAGATCCTGCACTCCATTTTTATTGATATTGCAGGGCATACCACCCACCCATTCTGGGTGACCGTGGACAGCGCACCCCCCATTTGCACCCACTGTGATGCATTCGGCCACAAGGCGCATGCATGCCCCATCAAGGAGGGCGTCACATTCCAAGAGCACCCCTCAGCAGCCATGGCCAACGGAGAGGCGCACTACAAACCAACCGCAAGCACCAAGGAGGCTTTCCCGTGGGGAGCACAAGGCTGCTACCTATTGGCAAAGCCTATCTCCCTGCAAGAACGGAAGAAGGCTAAGCAGGCCCATAGGGCCACGGCCAAGGAAATGGCCAAGGCCACCACCGCTATCCCACACTCACAATGCCAGGAGGACATGGAAACCTTCATGGCAGAAGCAACTCGGGAATGCATCAACCAATCAGATTGGGAAGCCCATGCCAAGCAGGCCACTCAATCCGAGGATCTGATGGGAGACTCGATCTCACCCAATCGATGCACCCAAGCCCTGGTCAAAACCAACTTGGGACCTATCCCAACTGAAATTTTTTTGACCCACTCAACAGTGCACTGAACTCATCCACACCACAAAAAATTCGTCCAATGACAGGAAAACAAAAAGCGAAGGCCAAGGCCAACATAAATCTCTCCACAAAAATTAACAAAAACCCCAATAGCGTTGCTGCTAATACCCGCACTGCTGTGAAAGCCCATGGGGATCTGAAGAGGCTGGTGGGCCCGGGGCCCACCCCTCACACCTGAGGTGTGTTGGGGGAAACCTTCACTTTAGGGATGTTGAATATTGCTGGACTCAAGGCCTCCCTGTCCCAGGCTAGGAAACTGAGTTTTTTACAACACAATTTACTCATGGATATCCTGGCCATCCAGGAGTCCCACTGTCCACAAGGTTCAGAGGAAACTTGGAAAACAATGCTCCTCCCATCCCTATCCTTTTGGTCGAAGCACTGTGGGGTACTAATTTAAAAAATAGTTTTTTCAAATTCGTATCCTCAGAAACATTCCTAAATGGCAGAGTGCTCATCATCACCTTCTCATGGGCCAACGTAGCGCATGCAATCATCAACATCTATGCCTCAGATGGTGCACATGAGCGTCAGGAATTTTTCTCATTGGTCAAATCCCTCCCGCTACCCCCCAATTCTTTCCTAGTTGGTGACATGAACTGTTGGCTAACCTCACCAATGGACTGGTAGCCTCCATCACCCCATGCCCCACAGGGTCACGTTGAACTGCGCATTCTAAAGGCCACCCTCAGGTTAATGAATGCACTGCCATGACATGCCCCGCTGCTCAAAAACATGAAACGTCCCCACATCCACAATGGCCAATTAAGGTCCATGACCCGCATCGACCTTATTCTAATGCTGGCGAAATTCCAACCCCACATCTCCCACTTCAAAACAATGAAATTGGAATTCTCTGACCACCAACTGGTCTCAATAACATACCACCTACCTGTCACAGTTGCTAAGGCCCCACATTGGTGCAAAATCCGCCCCCCCAAGCTCGCGTCACAAGGATTTTCCACATGGGTGGAAGAGGCAACTTTGGCAAAAAGTTTGTTGCACCATTTTGCGTGGACCCCATTTCAACATGGGCAACTTTCAAAGAGGACACCATCCCCCACTCTCGCCATCTCTCCTCCAGACGCTCATGAACCACATTGGCAGTTATCTTGCGCGCTCTGGAAGAATTGGCACACTTGGAGTCCAACATTCCAGCTATAGGATACAGCCCTTCATGGGGCTGGAAGTGGGCGGAGGCAGCCGCTCACCTCAACGCACTTGAAAGGCAACACAAACATTGGGTTTGTGTTCAATACAGGGCCACACGCATCACTAAAGGCGACAAGTGCACCGCATATTTCTTTAAAAAAAATTTGCACTACACCAGAGCATGGCCTGCACACAGGTGTGAAGATCGGATATTTCTATTGCGGATACACTGGCAAAACTGGCTATGTAAAATGCAAAAATATTACTCTGAGTTGTACCAAGCCAAACCAATTCAGCCGGCCAAAGTGGCGGAATTTCTCGACTGAGCTTATATCCGCACCATTTTTGGATACCCAGAAATAATGAATTTAATTACTCCGAATGAATTATGGACAGCCATTCGCAGTGCACCAAACCAAAAATGCCAGGCCCAGATGGCATTCCATATGAGTCCTATAAAAATATTTCAAATATATATCCCCACTTATGCTTTCCTCACTTAAACAAAGCCTGTTGGAAATGCGCCTCTTAACAGGAGGACATGAGGCCTTTACTGTCACACTCTTCAGGAAAGGGGATAGGCTTGACTTAGCCAACTGGCGCCCCATTTTCTAACAAACACAGACACCAAAATTTTAACAAAAATCATGGCTAACCGTTTAGGGACTGTAGCATCTGCCACCATCTCCCCAGAACAATTGAGTTTCATCCCCAGAAGGTTGATTTTGGATAATGTGCACTCTGTGGCTAATGTGTGTCAGTCCACAGCCTCTGGGGCACTTGTATTCTTGGAATAACAAAAGGCCTATGATAGAGTAGACTGGGAATAACTAAGGGCCTGCCTCCATCAATTCTGCCTACACCCTCGCTTCATCAACTGGGTAATGCTGCTCACAGAATCTGCAGCAATGGCAGTGCATGGCCCTGGCTTCCTAATGGAAGTAGTCCGCCCTCAAAGGGGCTTGCGACAAGGGGACCCCCTCAGCCCACTCTTATACAACTTCAGCCTTGACCCACTACTGCGAAATGTGAATGCTCAACTCACTGGGGTCCATGTGCCAGGCCAAGCCCCAGTCAAAATATTGGCATTCGCAGATGATTGTGTGGTTAAGGTGTCTAATAATCAAGATGCACGCGCGCTTGAAGCTCTCATCCAGGAATATTCCCGGGTAAGCAACATGGCACTGAACACCTCCAAAACCGAAATCATCCTCCTTGGTCAGTTTCAGAACTGCTGGGCCCCAGCAATTAGTTCCCAACCTGGCCCATCTGCTCGCCCACGTCCACGCCTTACTAACTCAACATACACCGCTCCACTGGTGCTCCCCTTCGTGCCACGCCCTACCATAGGACCGGTGTGCCATCTGGGCGTGTGGATGGAGGCAGGCGGATACGCGTCAGCAGTAATGGAGTGCCATATTCTGGACAACGTGACGAAGCGAATCGCCTCTCTCAGAGACCACCCTACTTCCCTTACTGGCAGGGTTGTTTTAGCCATCTCTATGCTCCTATCCAAAGTCTGGTTCGGAGCCCATGCCATCCCCTTCTCCCCAAGCTTCTTCAAATCCTTGTATGCCTTGCTGCAAGGATGCTTTGGTCAGGCCGCCCTCCACCAGTGCGGCTAGAGGTCATGTTTGGCCCTCATCATCATGGTGGCATGGGCCTGCTTGACTTCAAAGCCCACGCTGCCAAAATCCTGGGCACCTGGATCACGGCTGACACCGCTCCTACACTCCCATCCCAACACTGGTCCCGCGCAGCCCAATCCAACTTCTCCTGAGCCTTGGGCCTCAACAATTTATCAAACCCCCACTTCCTGATGAAATACCTCGCATCACACACATTGGCCACAGGTCCAAACGGGACAAAAAATACTACAAACAAATCCTACTCTCCATGCGGAGCGCAGAGTGGAGAATTTTTATTAGTGGACATACAACCCAAAGAGGCCGCCCCTCTCCTCAGTTCACACAAGAGGTACAGGGGCTACCCATCCATGATGGCGTAATCCCCATTCGGCCCCATGTCCTATCCAGGGTGGACTACCTGGACATGATGGACATCCCTTATTCCATTGAGACCCAAAAAGCAATCTGGAAATATGTACATCACCCTCTGTTGCAGCCTCAAGTCCGCTCCCATGTGTGGTGCTGCCTGAGGCGGGTGTATCGTACATCTGAGCACTCTAACGCTTTACACTCATCCTGTGTCGTGTGTGGCCAGTATGGAATGCTGTTCCACCGCCTGAAGAAGTGCCCCACCTCTCTAAAGCGATATGGCGCGAAGTTCAACGTCTGCTGGGCCAGGATTAAACGCATCCCTTCAGTCTGTCAAGAGATATGTTTGCTCTATCAATGGCCTCCTCCCTTCCACCCTCCCTCCGTACTCTGGTGGTTGCAATCGCCATGTGGACCATCCACACGATTGTCTTAGATGCCTCGCAGGCTCCACCCCCACCCTCCCAGAAACTGTCCACAGATTCCGGTCTCATTTGGTGGACCACTTTCAAGCGTGGATGTTTGGATACCTCCCACCGCGTCACTGACAGCTGGTCTCCTCCTGTTTCCCAATCTGGTTCATCAAATCAGACCCCTTCCTCCACACGTGCTCAATAGTGGCTATGGCCCCTTCACACGTTCCCTCCCCCTCCCCATAAGTGGCGTTCCCGCTGGCAACAAGAGATAGCATCGCTTCTCTGGGGTGCCTCCCTCGGTACTAAGTATATCTATCCTGAGTCATATTTGGAAGTGTCCATCCCATGGTCAGCCTTCCCCGCAATAAATTTAGAACATGTCTGTGTTAAACTGGGTATCAACTAGGATTTGCTTAAACTTTTATAAAAGTAACATATGCTTATCTGTTTATATATAGGATGCATTATCTCATGAGCAAATAACCAAAAATCACCAAACTTGGCACAAGTATTTTATAAAGTTTGGGAACGGAATGCTAATATGTATTTTTTATTATACTTGATAAAACACATTCACTGATGTACTGATGTACTGACTGACAGAAATCAGAAACCTTCAAGTCTATTAGGTTTAATCTAACTGAGTGTTTGGGTGAGAATTGGCAAATCTTATCAAATCTGAAACTATTGAGTATTATAACTTCAATCTATCTAGGTGAGTGAGTGATAATTGGTAAATATTATATAATAATTCACCAATTGCTCACCTGAAGTTAATAGAGTCTGATAAGTACAAACTATTTTGGCAAGAGGGTGAAAATTGGTGTTACTATCGAATATTTCCCCTAGTTGCTCACCTGAAACTAAATAAAAATCAGTGTTATAGCTTTAAATAATTATTATAGCTTATTAAGTAAATTAAGGTAACCAGCTCACCAGTCATGAAAGCAACAAAAAAGCTGTTAGTCCAAGTGGCTCATGCGTAGTGCTGACACAGTCTTTAATCAGTTAATGTGAGCTCATAATTAAACCTGAGTAACACCAGGTAACTCCATTATTAGAAACATATGCTTTCTCTTTTCTTTAATTTCCATCTAACCAAACTGGACCACAGCAACGCGTGGCTGAATGCAGCTAGTTACTAATATTTGGCCGATTTGGACAAGGAGTAGGTGAAATAGCATTAACCTGATTTGAGGGGTTCCAGTGAGAATTATCTAAGGATTTTTGGCCGTTATTACCTGTATTAGAACCCAAGACACTCTGATTACAGTTTCAGACTTTAATTTGTCTAATATTACCCCCTTAAGAATGTGATGAGGAGAATATGGGCGCAGGAACCAGGCATGGACCTTATTGACAGTGACCTCAGAAGTAAGGTTTTTGATAGAGTAATCATCTCATTGCTTATATATGAATATAAATGAGCCTCCACAGATAGACCTGAGTTTCTCACTTCTAGGAGTGATTGATTGTGGTAATCTAGAACCAAGTCTGATACTTGGAATTTATGAAGAGGGGGCCAGAGCTCATTAGCGGCTTGGCCTTCTTTAATTACAGTATTTGCTAAGTTAGAAATAGCCTCTGATTGTAATTGGATGATATGCTGGGCCAACTTTCTTATTGCTTGCTCAGGGTCAATCCTGTCAGAAAAAACATCTATAGCTAATAAATCTGCCACTCCAGGTTCTCGCCCATACAGTACCCATAAAGGAGGCATCTTGAGGATACAATGGTAACTAATATGGTAGGTCATGAGGACACTGGGTAAATAGAGATCCCAGTGAAGAGGATCTGAATTGGCATTTTCTAGATTATAAAGACTAGGGTTCCATTAACTCTTTCTATGGCACCATCTGTGGATGGGTTATAAAGGGCCGAGAAGAGTTGTTGTGTACCCACGGAGTTGGCGAGGAGCTTTACCAAATTTGAGGTAAATTTTTCCATTGTCACATAGGAGGACCTAGGGGCAACCATGCCGCATGAAAATATTTTGATGTAAAAAGGTAGCAGTGGCTTTGGCATTCTGAGAGGGAAGAGCAACAGCTTAACCCCATTTGGTGAAATGATCAATTCTGATCAAGATATAACAATTGACACATGTATTATGAGGTAGATGACTACCACGTCCAAACTTATGATGTGGAAGGGGTTGTTGAGGCATAGTGGATTGGTATTAATACCGGGTCTTGTGCTGGATTGTCTTTTGCAGGTCCTACAGGCATCTAAGACCTCAGTAGTGGTCTCAGTGACGCTTTCCTAGTAATAGCGCTCATTAACCCACTCATAAGCCTTCCATACCCCGCTATGCCCTAAAATAGAATGGGACTCTAAGGTAACAAGTACTTGCTCTGACAGCCGGAGATAGGGCAACAAGTTTACCCCTACTTTTTTGTACAGCTTTCCACTCTCCACCTTGGTGTTTTGGGAGTGCTGAGCTAGCATTTTCTGTACAAGTTCATCATTATCAGCCTCTGATTTAGGCGTCACTAGGAGGTCATGAAACCTCTCATCTTCAATAATGTCTAAGTGAAGGACTGTCAGCTGAGATAACCCATTGACATTCATGTGGCGCATCCCAGCTTGGTGCTCAATGAACATAACATAGTGCTTAATCTTCAAAGCCCAGCGAGCCAATCGTCCAGTGGGTCTTTCACATTATTCAGTCACTTCAAGGAGGCGTGGTTAGTAACACTTTGAAGGCGTCCATATAGGAATGCGCGGTATTACTTTACAGCCAACAGGATAGTGAGGAACTCCTTCTCAGTGACAATGTAGTTGCGTTCGCTTTTGAAAGCATCTTGTTGAAGTAGGAAACGGAAAATAAACCCCATGCTATCCAATTAAGCCAAGAAAGCTCCAACGGCATAACTGGAGGCATCCATGAAAAACATAAGGATTGCCATAGTCAGGGTGGCGGAGGATCGGCCTTTGTTGCTGTCCTTCTCCAGGGTTTCAAACGCGGCTTTTTTGCTCAGAAGCCCAATGGAATGGAGCTTTCTTAGCCAAGAGATTACAAGGAGATCACTAAGTTAAGCAAACTTTAGTATGAATTATTTTTAGTACCCATCATGCCTATAAGCTCCTAGATATATAGAGGGTTTTAGGCGCAGGCACCTTGGCTATAGCTTTAAACTTATCGTTTAGAGATTGTATCCCATCTTAAGAGATCGCATGTCCTTAGAAATCAAGATTCTTCTGAAAGAAAGTACATTTTGATGAACTTTTCTTTCCAATTACTATCACTTTTAGTAATACCTCTAGATGCAACAGTACAATTTGATAATCAATATAGATGAGATAAATATGAGTAATAAAGCAAAAGGGTTGGGCAAACGCATTAAAGGGCAGTGGACCCAAACCTGCACCGTCCAAAGGTACTAAGCGCACCTGTACAAACAAAAATATCAGAAAAACCAAAAAAAACTTAAGGTGGCACCCCTTGCAGATTTTGTAGTTTTTTGTTAAAATACTGCAGTTACATGGAAGTATCCCATTTGCAACCACTGTCATTGGTGGAACATGGGATATGAGTTTTCCTGGGTGTAGAATCACTGACAATGTGGGAAAAGTTCAGCGAAGCCCAACTTAAATTTTTATCACACATGGTGTACTTAACAACCCATACTATCTGCAAAGGTTGGGTAGACCTTGGGTTTAAAACTGCAGAAGAAGCGAATGAAGCAGTGAAGGTCAGAGTGGTACTCAACCTTCCCAATGGTCAGTATTTGGTATTGACCAAATGCGCACATAGGACAGAATCCAAAGATATTTTTATAATCCTTGATTAACTTCTTACTACAATGGCATGCACAGTAGTCAAGAGACATCTCCAAGAAGGCTTGGAAGCCTATGTAGATATTAAAAAATTTGAGATGCAAATATTCCAGCTGATGCCAACCCTTAGCACTGGGTAGGCAATTGCAATTATTAACCCAAACCAGGAGGTAGTGGAGGATATCACAAAAATCCCCCACATCGCATCCCTCACAATTGATGGGAAAAAAATCCCAGCTATTCCGCGCAACATTGGAGAGCGCACCCCCCATATACAATTACCACCAGGCCTTTAAACAAGATTCTTGCTTGCCCCATAAAAGAAGGCCTGAGAAAAATGGAATTCTGTGAGGAGGAATTGGACGAAGATGACTCAGAGTATGCCAAAATCACACATACAACACAAGCATTCAACTGGGGAGAACACAGGCAATATAAAATAATTTACCCAACTTCCCCAAAAGAACGAAAAATGGCCAAACAAGCTCGCAAGCTGGCTGCAGTCAAGGCAAAGGTTTCAGTGGAATCATTCTATCACTGGAACAGATCCAGGAAGACATGGATGAATTTGAATCAATGAACCAATCAAATCCCGCGGAAAACCAAACACACAATCTGAACAGATTAAATTTGGATGAGCCTGATTTGAGAATAAATGCAGCAAAAATGGGGTTCAGTGCACCCCCTGAAATTGTGAACATAACCAATCAGGAAGGAAAATCAACAATGTAATGTGCAAGAAAATAATGTGGCCAATAAGAGCACAAAAGTGCACCGCAATAATAAAATTGAAACCAAGCAAAGCCAATAGAGGAGCAAAAACAGTGGCAACAAAAGGGGCATAATACACCCCAACTCCTACTCATGGCTATGCTCTCTGCAGCAGAGGTGCAATGGAGAGTAATGTGAGAGAGGGAGTAAGGCCAGGTGGCCCTGCTAACGCTCTTGAGGAGCATCAGGCGTCTCAGTAGAGATAGGAACGCTAACATATCGGGACTCAAGGCCTTAACGTCCCAGGCCAAGAAGTTGAGTCTCCTACGAAACCCACCTGTGGATATCCTGGCAATGCAGGAAATCTACTGTCCACAGGGAGAGGAGGAGGCATGGGAAAACATGCTCCTCCCAACAATATAATTTTTGTCACAACATTGTGGAGTGATAGTATGCGCAAACCAAAACTTTAAATTTATCAACCAAAATTTATTCTTGGATGGCCGCATACTTGCTTTAACCTTCTCATGGCACACCAAAATGCACACAATAGCCAGTGTGTGCGCACTGAACTGTGCACCTGACCGAAGAGAATTTCTAACAGCTCTAACACAACTAAATTTGCCAGCAAGCACTTCTATCATTGGAGACATGAACTGCTGGATTAACCCAGATACTGACCAATGGCCATACACAACAGAGGTACCACAAGGGCAAGTGTAACTCTGCGCACTAAAGCCACCTTGGAACTATATAATCCACTAACAAAAATGATACCTTTGCTACAAAACATGACACGCTTACATGTACACAACGGTGCACTTATCTCTATGTCACAGATAGACCTGATAATAACACCAATATTTTTCCATCACCAAATTTAAAAATTTAAAACTACAAAAATCGAATTTTCTGACTATTGGCTAGTTTCAGTGTCCTACAAACTGGCGGAACCAAGTACCCAAGCTCCCAGATGGTGCAGAATACGCCCAGAAAGTTTAGCTGACTTGACCTTTCTTTCCAATTACTATCACTTTTAGTAATTTTGATTCAATTCAAAAAGTGTAATTTGATAATCAACACCAGGAGAGATAAGTATGAATAATAAGGTAAAGATCTGGGTGAACGCGGTAAAGGGCAGCAGACCTGAACCTGCACCACCCAAAGGTACCAAGCGCACAGGTGCAAATGAAAATCTAAGCAAAAATAAAAAACTCAAGGTTGCGCATCCCACAGGTTTTGTCAATTTCCTAGTAAAATATTGTAGCTATTTGGAAGTATCCCAATTGCAAACACTGTTGTCAGTGGAACATGGGATATGTTTTTTCCTGGGCATTGAGGCACTGACAATGTGGAAAAGTTTGGCGAAGCCCAACAAAAATTTTCCTGCACGCGGTGTACCTAACAACCCATACTATCTGCAGAGGTTGGGTAGACCTTGGGTTCAAAACTGCGGAGGAAGCGAATGAAGCAGCAAAGGTCAGAGTGGTACTCAACCTTCCCGACGGACAGCAATTGGTCCCAACCAAACGCACCCGTTGGACAAAATCCATAGACATTTTCATCATTTTTGACTATCTTCCAACTACACTGGAGTGCACAGTAGTTGAAAGACATCTCTGAGAAGGCTTGGAAGCCTATGGTGAAATTAAACAATTTGAAATGCAACGATTCCAGCTGATGCCAACCTTAGCATGAGGAAGGCAATAGCAATAATTTCACCGAACCAGGATGTAGTAGATGATATTAAAAAAATCCCCCACATTGTATCCTTCACAATCGATGGAAAAGAATCTTAGCTGTTCTATGCAACAGTGGAAAATGCACCCCCCATTTGCAACCACTGCCAGGTTTTTGGGCACAAGATTCATGCTTGCCCCATCAAAGAAGGCCTGAGTGAAATGGAACTCTGTGAGGAGGAAATGGGCGAAGATGACTCAGAGTATGCTAAAATCACAGATACTACAAGTTTTCAACTGGGGAGAACACAGGCAATATAAAATAATTTACTAACTTTCCCAAAAGAACGAAAAATGGCCAAACAAGCTCGCAAGCTGGCCATGGCTGAGGCAAAGGCCTCAGCGGAATCAACCATATCGCCGGAGAAGATTCAGGAAGACATGGAGGAATTAAAGTCCATGAACCAAACAGATCCTGTGGAAAACCATACACCCAATATGACCAGTTCAAATTTGTGGAACCCAATTAAGAAATGAATGCAGCAAAATTGGGGCTCAGTGCACCCCAGAAAATGCGGAATTTAACCTAATTGGGAAGGAAAATCAACAATACAATGCGCAAGAAAATTATGTGGCCGATAAAATCCACAAGTGCACCACAATACCATTTTGAAACCAAGCAAAGCCAAGAGAGGAGTGAAAACTGCAGTGATGAAGCGGGTTTCACACCCCAACTCCTATTCATGGTTATGCTCTCTGCAGCAGAGGTGCAGTGGAGAGCAATGTGAGCGAGGGAGTAGGGCCAGGTGGCCCCGCTAACTGCTTTTGAGGAGCATCAGGCGTCTCAGTAGAGATAGGGACGCTGAACATAGCGGGACTCAAGGCCTCAACATCCTGGGCCAAGAAGTTGAGTCTCCACGAAACCCACCTGTGGATATCCTGACGGTGCAGGAAACCCACTGTCCACAGGGAGAGGAGGAGGCATGGGAAAAAATGCTGCTCCCAACAATATTATTTTGTCACAACACTGTGGGGTGAAAGTAAGCGTGAACCTAAACTTTAAATTTATTGATAAAAATTTATTTTAACTTTGCTTTCTCGTTGCAAACACTTTTGCAACCTATTCAATTCAAGATTAAATCTAGTTTGATAATCTCACAGAGGAGATTAGTCTGCGCCCATGTCTGGGAGCAGTTGGGCAAGCAAGGCAAGAGGAGCAGGCGGAAGGCCTGCAGCCTCCAACATTCAAAAACGCCCCAGAGAATCTGGCAGAATAGACAAAAATCTCAAAAAACTGGCGGTCACAATTTCCCCAGAGATACTCGTGTGGCAAGCACGATGCAACCAGTACATCAACACGCCACACTCCCAGCCACTTTTGTCGGTGGAATTCAGAGTCCATGTGTATCTGGACATCCAAAAACGGCCTTATGGGAAAAATTTTGTGAAGATGTACACAAAATTTTCCTGACCGCGGTGTTTGTTGCACCTCACTCCATGTTGTGCGGTTGGCTGGACCTAGGTTTTGAAAGCAAAATAGTAGCAGACGAGGCTGCAGCGGTGCGCATAGTGGTTGACCTCCCCAAAGGGCAACAGGTCATTGAAACCAAATGCACCAGATGGACAAAATCAAACCAAATTTTCCTCACGTTTGACTTTTTGCCTACTACGGTAAAACGTGACATTTTGGAGCAACACCTGAGAGATGGTCTCGCCATATATGGCAATATACAATCTTTCGAAATGCAATGTTTAACGCTGATGCCACACCTGTGCACTGGCAAAGCCAACGCAGTTCTGACCCCAACTGAGGAGATTGTGAAGGACCTAACCCAGATCCCGCACTCCACCTTTATTGACATCGCAGGGCATACCACCCACCCATTCTGGGTAATCGTGGACAGCGTGCCCCCCCATTTGCACCCACTGTGACGCGTTTGGCCATAAGGCACACGCATGCCCCATCAAGGAGGGCGTCACATTCCAAGAGCACCCCTCAGCGGCCATGGCCAGCGGAGAGGTGCACTATGAACCAACTGCAAGCACCAAAGAGGCTTTCCCGTGGGGAGCACAAGGCTGCTACCTATTGGTAAAGCCCATCTCCCAACAGGAGCGGAAGAAGGCCAAGCAGGCCCATAGGGCCGCGGCCAAGGAAGCGGCCAAGGCTACCACCACCATCCCACACTCACAACGCCAGGAGGATATGGAGACCTTCGCGGCAGAGGCGACTCAGGAATCCATCACCCAATCATATTGGGAGGCCCATGCTGAGTGGGCCACTCAATCTGAGGATCCGATGGGAAATTTGATCTCACCCAATCACTGCACCCAAGCTCTGGTTGAAACTGACTTGGGACCTTCCCAACTGAAAAAAAAATTTTTTAACCCGCTTGACGGTGCACTGAACTTATCCACACCACAAAAAATTCATCCAATGTCAGGAAAACAAAAAGTAAAGGCCAAAGCCAACGCGACTCTTTCCGCAAAAATTAGAATAACCCCTGATAGCATTGCTGCAAACACCCGCGCTGCTGTGAAAGCCCGTGGGGACCTTGAAGAGGCTGGTGGGCCCAGGGGCCCACCCCCTCGCACCTAAGGTGCAAAGGGGAAACCTTCACTCTAGGGATGCTGAATATCGCCAGACTCAAGGCCTCCCCATCCTGGGCTAGGAAACTGAGTTTTTTAAAACACAATTTACCCGTGGATATCCTGGCCATCCAGGAGTCCCACTGTCCATGAGGTTCCGAGGAAGCTTGGAAAACAATGCTCCTCCCATCCCTATCCTTTTGGTCAAAGCACTGTGGGGTGCTAATTCAGAAATATAATTTTTTCAAATTCACATCCTCATAAACATTCCTAAATGGCCGAGTGCTCATCGTCACCTTCTTGTGGGCCAATGTTGCACACACAATCGTCAACATTTACACCCCAAACGGTGCACACAAGCATCGGGAATTTTTCTCATTGGTCAAATTTCTCCCGCTACCCCCAATTCTTTCCTAGTTGGTGACATGAACTGTTGGCTAACCTCACCAACGGACCAGTGGCCACCCTCACCCCGCGCCCCACAGGGTCACGTAGAACTACGCGTTCTAAAAGCCACCTTTGGGTTAATGGATGCGCTGCCGCAACATGCCCCACTGCTCAAAAACATTATGCGTCCCCACGTCCACAACAGCCAATTAAGGTCCATGACCTGCATCGACCTTATTCTAATGCCGGCAAAATTCCATCCCCACATCTCCCACTTCAAAACAACAAAAATAGAATTCTCTGACCACCGACTGGTCTTGTTAACCTCCCACTTACCTGTCACAGTTGCAAAGGCCCCACATTGGTGCAAAATCTGCCCCCCAAGCTCGCATCGCCAGGATTTTCCACGTGGGTGGAAGAGGCAACCTTGGCAAAATCATTTGTTGCACCATTTTGTGCAGACCCCATTTCCACATGGGCAACTACCAAAGAGGACACCATCCGCCACTATCACCATCTCTCCTACAGATGCTCATGAGCTACATTTTCAGTTATCTCACGCGCTCTGGCGGAATTGGCCCACTTGGAGTCCAACATTCCAGCCACAGGATACAGCCCTGCATGGGGCTGGAAGTGGGCGGAGGCAGCCGCCCACCTCAACGCACTCAAAAGGCAACACAAACATCGGGTTTGTGTCCAATACAGGGCCACACGCATTACTAAAGGTGACAAGTGCACCACATACTTCTTTTAAAAAAAAAAAAATTTTGCACCACGCCAGAGTGTGGCCTGCACACAGATGCGAAGATCAGATAATTCCATTGTGGACACACTGGCCAAAGTGGCAATCGAAATGCAAAAATATTACTCCAAGTTATACTGAGCTGAACCAATTCAGCTGGCCGAAAAGGCAGAATTTCTCGGCTGAGCTCATATCTGCACCATTTTCTGATACCCAGAAATAATGAATTTAATTACTCCAAACAAATTATGGACAGCCATTCACGGTGCACCAAACCAAAAATGCCCAGGCCCAGATGGCATTCCATATGAGTTCTACAAAAAATATTTCAAATATATATCCCCACTTCTGCTTTCCTCACTTAACCAAAGCATGTTGGAAACGCGCCTCCTACCAGGAGGACATGAGGCCTTTACTGTCACACTCTTCAAGAAAGGGGATAAGCTTGACTTAGCCAACTGGTGCCCCATTTCTCTAACAAAAACAGACACCAAAATTTTAACAAAAATCATGGCTAACCGTTTGGGGACTGTAGCATCTGCCACCATCTCCCTAGAACAATTTGGTTTCATCCCCAGAAGGTCAATTTGGGATAACGTGCACTCTGTGGCTAATGTGTGTCAGTCCACAGCCTCTGGGGCACTTGTATTCTTGGACCAACAAAAGGCCTATGATAGAGTAAACTGGGAATACCTAAGGGCCTGTCTCCATCAATTCCGCCTACCCCCGCTTCATAAACTGGGTGATGCTGCTCACGGAATCTGTGACAATGGCAGTATGTGGCCCAGGATTCCTAACGGAAGTAGTCCACCCTCAAAGGGGCCTGCGACAAGGGGACCCCCTCAGCCCACTCTTATACAACTTCAGCCTTGACCCACTACTGTGAAATGTGAATGCTCAACTCACTGGGGTCCATGTGCCAGGCCAAACCCCAGTCAAGATGATGGCATTTGCAGATGATTGCGTGGTGGGGGTGTCTAATAACAAAGATGCACGCGCGCTTGAAGCCCTCATTCAGGAATATTCCCGGGTAAGCAACATGGCACTGAATGCCTCCAAAACTGAAATCATCTCCTTGGTCAGTTTCAGAACTGCTGGGCCCCAGCAATTAGTTCCCAACCTGGCCCATCTGCTCGCCCACGTCCACGCCTTACTAACTCAACACACACCGCTCCACTGGTGCTCCCCTTTGTGCCACGACCTACCATAGGACCGGTGCACCATCTGGGCGTGTGGATGGAGGCAGGAGGATATGCGTCAGCAGTAATGGAGTGCCGTATACTGGACAACGTGACAAAGCGAATCACCTCTCTCAGAGCCCACCCTACTACCCTCACTGGCAGGGTTGTTCTTGCCAACTCTATGCTCCTATCCAAAGTCTGGTTCAGAGCCCACGCCATCCCCTTCTCCCCAAGCTTCTTCAAATCCCTGTATGCTTTGCTGCAAGGATGGCTTTGGTCAGGACGCCCTCCACCAGTACGGCTAGAGGTCATGTTTGGCCCTCATCATCAAGGTGGCATGGGCCTGCTTGACTTCAAAGCCCATGCTGCCAAGATCCTGGGCACCTGGATCGCGGCCGTCACTGCTCCTACACTCCCAACCCAACACTGGTCCCGCGCGGCCCGCTCCAACTTCTCCTGAGCCTTGGGCCTCAACAATCCATCAAACCCCCACTTCCTGATGAAATACCTCGCATCACACACATCGGCCACAGGTCCTCACGGGACTAAAACCCACTACTAACGAATCCTACTCTCCATGCGAAGCGCAGAGTGTAGAATTCATATTAGTGGACATACAACCCAAAGAGGCCGCCCCTCTCCTCATTTCACACAAGAGGTACAGGGGCTACCCATCCATGATGGCGTGATCCCCATTTGACCACATGTCCTATCCAGGGTGGACTACCTGGACATGATGGACATCCCTTATTCCACTGAGACCCAAAAGACTATTTGGAAATACGCACACCATCCTCTGCTGCAGCCTCAAGTCCGCTCCCATGTGTGGCGCTGCCTGAGGCTGGTGTATCATAATGCTGAGTGCTCTAACGCTTTACACTCATCCTGTGTCATGTGCGGCCAGTATGGAATGCTGTTCCACTGCCTGGAGAAGTGCCCCACCTCTAAAGTGATATGGCGCGAAGTCCAACGTCTACTGGGCCAGGATCAAACGCATCCCTTCAGTCTGTCAAGAGATATGTTTGCTTCATCAATGACCTCCCCCTTCCACCCTCCCTCCGTGCTCTGGTGGTTGCAATCGCCATGTGGACTATCCACACGATTGTCTTGGATGCCATCGCTGGCTCCATCCCCACCCTCCCAGAAGCTGTCCACAGATTCCGGTTAATATGGTGGACCACTTTCAAGTGTGGATGTTTGGATATCTCCCACCGCGTCGCCGACAGCTGGTCTCCTCCTGGTTCCCAGTCTGGTTCATCAAATCAGACCCCTTCCTCCACACGTGCTCAATAGTGGCTATGGCCCCTTCACACGTTCCCTCCCCCTCCCCATAAGTGGCGTCCCCGCTGGCAACAAGAGATAGCATTGCTTCTCTGGGGTGCCTCACCTGGTACTAAGTTTATCTTTCCTGAGTCATATTTGGAAGTGTCCGTCCCATGGTCAGCCTTCCCCGCAATAAATTTAAATTTAAATTAATAAAAATTCATTCCTGGATGGCCGCATACTTGCCATAACAATTTCATGGCACACCAAAGTGCACACAATCGCCAGTGTGTATGCCCCAAACAGTGCATAAGACTGAAGAGAGTTTCTCACATCCCTAACACAGCTAAATCTACCAGCAAACACTTTTGTCATGGGAGACATGAACTGCTGGATTAACCCAGAAATGGACCAATGGCCATACACAATGGAGACACCACAAGGTCAAGTGGAACTTCAAGTACTAAAGGCAACCCTAGGACTATATAAACCACTGCCAAAAAGTCAATCCATGATACAAAACATGACATGCCCACATGTACACAATGGCACACTTGTCTCTAAGTCAAGTATATACCTAATACTCGCACTAATAATTTTCCATCAACAAATTAAAAATTTAAAACTGCAAAAATTGAATTCTCCGACCATCGCTTTGTTTCAGTGTCTTATAAACTGGCGGAACCAAGTACCCAAGCACCCATATGGTGCAGAATAAGCCCAGAAAGTTTAAATGACTCAGAATTTCAATCCTGGATGGAGGAAATATCCTCAACCTGGGGTTTTAAAACACCCTTTTGCTTGGACCCACTAACCACCTGGGAAAACTTTAAAAATCAACAACCCAACAAATTAAACAAACATCATCTAGAAGACACAGGGCAGTTTCAGCCATTTATCAAACACACATTGGCTGAAATTGACCATCTAGAAAACAACATACCAAGAATGGGATACAGCCATGGATGGGGTCGAAAATGGGCAGAGATTTCATCTCAGCTAAACACCCTATATCGCGAACACCAACACCAAGTTGGAGTCTAATATAAAGACAAAAACATAAGAGATGGAGAAACTTGCTCAAGCTACTTTTCTCCAATGATTCACGCCAGGAAAACATAATAGCTTGTACACAGGTCTGTTGACTGGACAAATCCATAGCAGAAACACCCAAAGAAGTCATGCCTAAAGTGCACAGGTTTTACACGAAATTGTATAAATTAAGCTGATTAAAATAGAAAAAATTGAAAAATTCCTTAGAAGTGCACATATTGACACCGTGGTTCAAAATAACAATTTAATTAACCTACACAGTGCATTCAAAAAGTTCCGGGACAACATTATAAAGACACAACTTTACAAATAAATAAAATTTCTTTTATCAAAATTTAACATACAACCTTTCCCTCTCTATACATATTTATACTGCTAAAACAATTGTTAAAAGGTATGCTTATAGTTCCTATTTTGTATAACCATGTTTAAACCAGCTGTCACATTCTTCTGAATTGTCTCTGCTTTATCAAAAGGATGAACCTTCAGTGCCACCTTCAGATTATAATTATCCACCCTATTCACCAGCTTTGGTTCTGTCTGACTTCTTTCTGTTCTCTAATCTGAAGGTTGCACTGAATATTCATCCTTTTGATAAAGTAGAGATAATTCAGAAGAATGTGACAGCTGGTTTAAACATGGTTATACAAAATAGGAACTATGTGCATACCTTTTAACAATTGTTTTAGCAATATAAATATGTATAGAGAGGGAAAGGTTGTATGTTAAATTATGATAAAAGAAATTTTATTTATTTGTAAAGTTGTGTCTTTAAAACGTTAGTCCCAGAACTTTTTGAATGCACTGTGTAATATTGCGCGAGGAATTATGGGAAGTAGTACGCGGTGCACCAAGAGGGAAATGCCCTGGACCTGATGGGATTCCCATATGAATTTTATATAAAATAATTTACTAACATCTCTAACATTCTTCTAGATTTAATAAGCAAGTGTATTATGGAAAAATGCCTCCTACCAGGAGGCAAAGAAGCATACACGGTCACTTTAGCAAGAAAGGAGACAGATTAGACCTATCCAACTGGCGCTCAATTTCCTAACCAATACAGATACAATGTTTTTCACAAAATTTATGGCTAAACGACTAGGAGAAATTGAACCGATGCGATATCCCAATCACAATATGGATTTGTCCCAAGAAGATCCATATTGTAAGTCCCAGGGATGTCCCTTGGCCCTTGATTGGGTCATTTTTTCATTCCCAAATATAAAGATACTGAAGAGGATGGCAGTACCCCTTGTTACCCAGGGTGATCTTGCTCACATAGTAGAAAAGCAATGGTAATAGCTCTCCCGCTTTGGATCCCACCCCCAGTACCCACACTCACCTCAGCAGAACTGTTGTAGGGAATCAGCAAAGTCTGCACCGAGATTGTTGAATTGAAATTAGTCAGATCTAATTTGAGTGGCAATATAGCCGATGGCCAAATCTCAAATGGCTGGAAAGGTATGAAGACTGAGGTATTGGCCAGAACGCCCAACAGCTCCAATTTGATCAATAAGCTGATAGTACTAACATTGGGTGCCATTGAGGAGGGTTCAAAGCCCTCTGTTGGCAATTTGGGCGTTGCAGCCAATGTGCTGCCTTTGACCAAATGGATGGTTCAGTGACCAAGCGTGGGTGGGTTGGGTATCCTGAACCTGTCCCCAACCAAATGGACCCACCCCTATGTGGGGTGGCCTTGGAGGACTCCTGTCACTCACAGGCCAAACGCTATCATGCCAACCATCAGAAATGTAGCCAAGCCCCAGTTCAGACATTTGAGGTTGAACTGAAAGAGACTTGCCCACTGCCAAATTTTGTGATGTCATTTCTCAAGGAACAAACCCGCCCATTCCTGAAAAATTCACTGGTTAGGTCGAAATTTGAGGGTCCCAATCCCATCTTGTCACTACACCAATTGACCACTATTTATTTAGTTGCATAGCACTGAGAAAATTGTTGGTCAATTTTCTTACTTTTCTTTCAAATAAAAATTTACCAAAAAAGTAAAATAAATTTTATTTTTTCTTCTGACCGCATCCCTGATGGCATTCCCTGGTGGCCCATCAGTCCATACACTGGATGGGCTCTACCAGTACTCTTGGTCACTATGGCCCCCTCAGTCATCAATTAGATTCAGCGAGTCTAATATTTTTGGCTTTACAACCCCATGATCACTAACTTCCAGCAGCAATACACGGGAATCTTGTAGCCATATGTCCACCAATTGCAAGAGAGAATACATCTCCTTGTCACCCCAGTTGAGATGGCACCCTATGCTGAGGATCTTAATGAGACTATCTCAGTGATTCCACCCCCAGCAGCAAGACCCCCTGGGTTGGAAGTGGGTTCAGTGTGGTTTGTCATCAGGATCATTCTCACCATGTTGCTGTATCAACACTTCGCCATTTCTCACTGCCCAGCTCCATACCAAGTCATCCAGTTGGCAATGTCTCTGGCATTCTGGCTTGCTTTTTAGGTGCTTATGCATCCCAACTGGCATGCCAGTCTAAACTTCTTCTGCTGTTTCCATGACATAATTGACCAACCATTAATTCCAGCCACTTCTGCCCTGGTTTTTGAACTGGGCGCCACAGTGGTTACTCTTTACCAAATGAATGTGCAATCAGTTGTTTGCTGTTTGTTGTTCATTTGGTCACTTTCTGACCTTGGGAGAAGTATCCACTCTACCTTGGGAAACCTTCTTTAAGCCACCCAAGCTGTGCAGATTGCATCTCCTCCTACTTCCTCCAACCCGGAGGGAAGATTGAGTGTTCCCTCCTAGGAGATCGCCAAAAAGTTCTTGACGCGCTTGTCAAAGTGCAAATGCGTACAGCAATTGCACTCAATAACGCTTCTGTGTTATCGCATGCCCAACAAGGGCTCATGTTGCTAGATGCTGTGGATGGGGATGCCCGCCGTTGGGTGAGAGGTCTTTTTCGTTCTTCCTCACAAGCAGGAGACTCCACTTCACTGATGGCTGTCATGTCGGCCGCCCTGAAACCCCTGTGCCCCAATCAGACCACTTATTCAGAATGATATATGCCATGGCTGAAGCCCCTAGTTTGGTTTCTTTGATTTCTACCTTTCATGAATTGGCCCCCACGTTGAGTCTATATATCGATATGCTTCAGGCAATCTTTATATTGGGCTTGGATTTGGGTTCTGCTCATCACGTGGCCTGGTCTACTGTCCAAGGATCAGTAGATCAAATATGTGCCACCGCAACTACTATCAATGCTTTACCCCGCCATGTTTCCCATTATCAGAAGGGCAAATTTATAATAGGATCACCTAACAAAGATGCAGATGACTCGCCTGTCTCCAAACTTTTGGTAGACTTGGGTACCAACCCTGCCATAACCCCAAGTCCGAGTTGGTGGTTACAGAGTCAACTATTAATGATTCTGTTCAAGCCCAGATGGAGGAATTCGTTTCATCCACCCTCATACTTCCAATTTTTGCTCCAGCGAAGGACCCCGACCTTACCCCCAATATACACATTATTTCTTTAGTCACCAATAAGTCAGTCACATTTTCTAATAAACAGAATTTCGCTTATTTTCTTGTACCTATGAAGATCAGTATTGGTCCGCATCATGTCTCCTTCAAAGCTCTGGTGAATACTGGAGCAGCAAGGATCTTCATGAGTGTTAAGTTGCCACAACAACTAAAGCTGGAAATGAACGTGGGTTCCTTAGTAATGGTGGCCTCATCTGCTTACCATTCTTTGTATGTCTTTTGCCAACCAGTACCCTTTTCAATCCACCAGTTTAACTTCTGCAATCGTTTTTTAGCTATCACAAACTTGGTGTTTCTGGTGACGTTAGGCGTGGGGTGGTGGTGCTGACTACATGTGAAGATTCATTTAGAGTCTAATATGTTGTCATTCACCAATGATGATTTAGAGGGAGAATTCCCTGTGATCAACGCCCTCAAGAAGATACAAGGAACCAGCTCTATCACAACCCCAGTTACTTCTGCAGTTATTCCAGCCAATTTCCTTAATAGCTTAATTTGATATCAGATAATCTTCGACATAGAAAAGGCAGATCGCCTGCCTAAGCATACTAGGTACGATTGTGGGTCTCAAACAACTGTGGAGTTGGTGAACATCAACTGTCCGTTGTATCCCCATACAGCAGAGGAAGAAGTTGCACTCAATACCTGGTTGTATGATATGTTGAAAAAAGGTTTGTTGATCAAAGAGACTTCACCCTGTCACCTCCCCAATCGTTTTTGCAAAAAAAATTGATGGTTCTCTCTGTCCCTGCGTGAATAACGGTCATTTGAACAAAAGATCAGTTACTGATCCCTACCCATTGCCTCTGGAGCAGACAATCAGTTAGGCATTGCCAATTCCCGTGTGTTCTCAAAACTGGATCTGGTGAACGCTTATAACCAAATTTGGGTAATAGAAGGGCAGGAATAGTTAACCATGATCCGGACAAAATGAGGCATTTTTTCAATTTTGTTTAATGCCCTTCAGGTTAAAATGCTCCCACTACATTTCACCGGATGATTGATAATGTACTGGGGGACCTCCAATTTTCTTGTGCAATTGCATACATTGATGATTTCCTGGTTCACTCCCCAACTCCCAAACAACACACTAATGACTTAGAAGCAGTGGTGGTCGCCTTGCATAAAGCAGGGCTGTTCCAAAAGCTTCCAATTGCGAGTTTAATAAGGAGGAAATTACTTTTCTCAGAAACCTGGTTCTTAAAGAAGGTGTCGCTATCCCTCCCAACAAGTTAGATGTGATCCGAGATTGGCCAACTCTATCTATGCAGAAACAACTTTGGAGTTTCTTAAGAACTACCATCTTTCTAAAAAAATTTTTCAGCACTTTCCCAGTTGGCCGCACCGCTCCACCCCCCTTACTGGGAAAAGCGTACCATTTTGTTGGACGCCCAAATGCCAGCAGGCATTTGAATCGATCAAGGAGGTGTTCATGTCTCCTCTCACTTTGAAACATGCTGATCCCACCAAACCATATATCATCACATGCAATGCCTTGTTGGTAGCAGTGGGTGCGGTATTGCTTCAGTAGCATGATGGTCTAGAACATCTGGTCACTTATTTCTCCCAAAAGTTCACAGCCATGGAGCAGCCTTAGGCCATTTATGACAAGGAACTGGCAGCTGTTGCATGGGCATTAACCCATTGGCGGTATCTGTTGCAGGGTTCCCACCATGAATTAACAGTCCAAACGGATCACCAGGCCCTTTTGTATCTCTGCAAACCCCAAAAATTGGTGCATTGGCAGGCCCGAACCTATTAGGACCTGAGCAGTTTAGAAATTTTAAAATACAAATTTGTTTGCACTCAATGTACTTCCCTATTCCAAAGCCTTAGTCCCACTCACTGTCCCTCAGAACCCTAGGAAGTGGATCTCATTACTTTGATTCCTGCCACTCAGATTCTGTTGATTGTTCCCCCCATTGTTTCCTCCATCACGTTGGCTCCCAATGCCCCGTTATTGGCTCAGGTTTTAATGGTCAAATGGCTTGCCCTGAGGGCATAGAGATTTGTTGAGCAGTTGGTTCACTTAAGTCACAAACACTCCCTATACACTTTATAAGAGGGACTCATTTACTTTCATTCTCACGTTTGGGTTCCCCCTCTTTCTGATCGAAGGTTTTCCGCACACATCATGATCCTCCCACAGTTGAATATCCTGGTAACAAGAAATACATTGATCTGATCAAGTGAACCTTTAACTGGGCAGGATTGACCAAAGTGGTCCTAGCTTGGATCGCCAATTGTGTTATTTGCTCTAGGGCCAAGTCAGATCGCTCTAGAAAAAACAGCCTCCTGCACCCCTTACAGCAGGTGGAAGGTCCATGGACCTCGGTGTCCATGGACTTTATCGTTGACCTCCCTGTTCTAATGGGTTCACAGCAGTGACAGTAGTGGTAATCATTTCACAAAATTTTCCCTTTTTATCCCTTGTACTTCCACGATTACATTGGAAGAAACTGCCCATCTTTTCATATGCCATGTGTTTTCAATGTTTGGTCTCCCCAGGAGATCATTAGTGACCAGGGTACACAGTTTACCGCGCAGTTTTGGAGTGAGCTCCTATTGTTCCTGAAAATAACCCCCTGTCAATTCACAGCGTATCACCCTCAGTCTGATGGAGAGACCGAGTGGGTTAATCAAATCCTTGAACAGTACCTGCGTTGCTATGCTGCAGCAGCGCAGGATACTTGGGCCGGTGACTTGCCCTTGCTCAATTTGCTTACAATAATGGAACCCACACATCCATGGGGTTTTCCCCTTATGAAGCAACGTCGGGTTATAATACTTCTTTTTTTGGTCAGGCCATGCTTGTGGCCTGAGGTTAAAGCTGCCGCAGATCACTCTGCCCATATCCAATCAACTCAAACTTTAGTGCAGGAACACCTCACCAAAGCCATTGATGACTACAAGCAATTTGCAGATCGTAAGCGCCTTCTGGGTCATGACTTTATGGTGGGTTCCTACATCATGCTTGATACCCTTCATTTGCGAATTAAAACCCCTTTCCTCAAGTTCTCCAGTAAGCACTCAGGCCCTCACTTAGTGGAGGAGGTATTGGGTAATGGGGCGTTCTGACTGAAGCTTCCTGCACATTGGAAGCAGCACCCAGTTTTCCATGTTTCCCAGCTGTCGCCCTTCAAGGGTGCAAATCCCATGGAACTGGAACTGATCATCGTCAATGATGGGGAAGAAGCCGAGGTAGAGGTCATCCTGGCATCTTGGAAGTCACAACGTTCCGTCCAATATCTTGTGGCCTGGAAAGGGTATCCAGCCTACAAAAATAGTTGGTCAAGGCGCGTGATTGCGCGAATTGCATGGACATGGTTGAAGCTTTCCATATATCCCACCCTGAGATTCCCTGCCCACCCCCCAGAAAATCGCGACAATTATGGCTATCAAGTTACCCAAAGCACACAAGAATGTGGCTCTGGTGCAGTTTCCCAGTGGGGGTGCCCTTCATATGGAAAAAGGAAAGTGTAATGTAAGTCCCGGGGAATGTCCCTTGGCCCTTGATTGGGTCATTTTCCCATTCCCAAATAAAAGATACTAAAGAGGATGGCAGTACCCCTTGTTACCCAGGGCGATCTCGCTCATGTAGTAGATGGGCGATGGGTAACAGCTCTCCCACTTCAGATCCCACCCCTGGTACCCACACTCACCTCAGCAAAACTGTTATGGGGAATTAGCGAAGTCTGCGCCAAGATTGTTGAATTGAAATTAGTCATATCTAATTTGAGTGGCAATCTGGCCAATGGCCAAATCTCAAATGGCTGGAAAGGTATGAAGACTGAGGTATCAGCTGAAATGCCTGATGGCTCCAAATTGATCAATAAGCCAATATAAGTGACATTGGGCGCCATAAATGAGGGTTTGAAGCCCTCTGTTGGAAATTCAGGCATTGCGGCTGATGTGCTGCCTTTGACCAAACGGACGGTTCAGCAACCAATCATGGGTTGGTTGGGCGTCCCAAACCCATTCCCAATCAAATGGATTCACCCCTATGTGGGGTGACCTTGGGGGATTCCCATCGCTCATCGGGTCAAACGCCATCATGCCAACCATTGGAAACATAGCTGAGCCCCAGTTCAGACGTTTGAGGTCTTACTGACAGAGACTCAGCCCACTGCTAAATTTTTGTGATGTCATTTCTCAAGGAACAAACCCGCCCATTCCTGAACAATTTGCCAATTAGGTCAAAATTGTGAGACCTAATCCTGTCTTGTCACTACCCCAATCACCACTATTTAATCAGTTACATAGCACTGAGAAAATTTTTGGTCAATTTTCTTACTTTTCCTTCAAATAAAAATTTACCAAAAAACTAATATAAATTTCATTTTTTCTTCCAACCGCATCCATGATGGCATTCCCTGGTGGCCCATCAGTTCATACACCAGATGGGCTCTACCAGTACTCTTGGTCACTATGGCCCCCTCCGTTGGCAATTGGGTTCAGTGAGTCCAATATTTTTGGCTTTACAACCCCATGATCACTAACTTCTGGTAGCAATACATGGGAATCTTGTGGCCATATATCCACCAATTGCAAGAGAGAATCCATCTCCTTGTCACCCCAGTTTGAGATTGCACCCTATGCTGAGAATCTTACCGAGACTATCTCAGTGATTCCACCCCCTGCATCAAGACCTCCTGGGTTAGGAGTGGGTTCAGTGTGGTTCGTCAGCGGGATAATTCTCACCATGTTGCTGCACCAACACTTCACTGTTTCTCACTGCCTGGCTCCATACAAAGTCATCCAGTCAGCAATGCCTCTGGCATTCTGGCTTGCTTTTTGGGTGCTTACACATCCCGACTGGAAGGCTGGTCTAAACTTCTTCTGCTGTTTCCATGACACATATGGGATAACATCCTCACAGTTGCAAATGTCCGCAAGTCCAAAACCTCTGGAGCACTTGTCTTTTTAGGCCAACAAAAGGCATATGAAGGGGTAAACTGGACCTATCTTAGAGCCTGACTTCAAAAATTTAAGCTTCCAAATAGATTTATAAACTGAATAATGTTGTTTACAGAGTCTGCAACCATGGCTGTGCAGGGAGCAGGCTTATTTACTAACTCAGTTATCCCATAGAGAGAACTAAAACAAGGAGACCCCTTAAGCCCTCTACTCTACAACTTTAGCCTAGATCCCCTAATCCGAAATACAAACACTCTTCTCAAAGGAATCAACAGAAAGGGCCAACCACCATTCAAAATGATGGCCTTCGCTGATGATTGTGTGGTGGGCATATCCAACAATCAAGACGCTTGTAGAATTGAGAAGATAATACAATACTATTCAGTCATAAGTAACGCATCACTTAACACTGAGAAAACGGAAATTATACTACTGGGAAAATATAAGACCCAATGGATGCCATCTACATAGGGCCAACAAGCTAATACAACGTCAAGACTCCTAGCCAGACATAAGAGGCGAAAATTAAGAAACGACCTCACTAAAACTTCCATTCATCACCAAGCCAACAGCTGGCCCTGTTCGTCACTTGGGAGTATGGTTGGAAGCAGGAGGCTACGCTAACTCCATGATGGAAAGTCAATTATTAGATAAAATAACAAAACGTATTGTCTCCTTACATGGACACCAAACAGGTCTAACAGGAAGGGTCATGGTAGCCAACTTTGTGATTCTATCAATCATATGGTTCATGGCCCATGTAATCGCTTTCTCACCATCTTTCTTTAACACAGTCCACGCCCTATTACAAGGATGGCTATGGTCCAACCACAACCCCCTGTACGCCTTGAAACCCTATTTGGTTCAAAAAGGAATGGAGGTATGGGGCTTACTAATTACGTAGAGCAAGCAACCCATATACTGGGATCCTGGATAGCTCAGGTGACTAACCCAGATCTTCCAGATACACACTTAGCCAGAACAGCAAAATGTAACTTCACACGAGCACTACAAATAAGAAACCCAGATCACCCAAACACATTAATCAAATATCTGGCATCCCATCCTACAGCTGCAGGACCACATAGCACTTCTGTACACTTCAAACGAATACTCCTAGCCATGAGAAGAGCGACATGGCGGATTTAAATAAATGATCAAACCAGTAACTGAGGACGCCCAAGGCTAACTCACATACAGGAGATCAATGATCAAATAGTCACAGACAATATAATAGACAAAAGCCCAATTACTTTAGCCAGGATAGATTAACTGGACCATATGGACATACCCTACAACCTGGTGACCCAAAGAAGAGTATGGAGATACACACATCACCCTATACTCCAACCCAGGATAAGAGCACATGTATGGAGGTGTATGAGGAGAGTATACCAAACAGCTGAACGGTCAAATGTCAATCATACCTCATGTACAATATGTGGTCAGTATGGAAGCCTAGCCCACCGTTTAAAACAATGCCCAACATCAGTGGCTGTATGGAAAGAGGCCATGCGCCTATTCCGCCAAGAAAGTGGACAACAATTTATCCTAGCAAGGAACATTTTCGCTATAAACATGGGCTCTCCTATCCACCCATCCCTCAGGGCGCTAATAATAGCAATAGCACTATGGATGATCCATACAATAGTACTGGAATTGCTTACAGGAGCAGCGCCTGAAACCCAAGAAGCCATCAATCATATCCACTGCCATATATTGGAACATTTCCAAGCATGGCTGTTTGGACATATGACCCCCCACAACAGAAGGACAATCAATACATGGTTCCTCATATGGTTCCTAAGAGTTGATCCTTTCCTTCACACATGCTGCATCCAAGAATAAGCCATAATAACTCCCCTTTCCTACCGTCCTAATCTTGGTGATCCTGGGGACAACAAGAGGGGCTTTGAACCCTCTGGGGTGTCTTTAATTGTCGAATTCCATTAGTTTTCTCACTATATCAGAAATATTTGTCACCTGGTCAACCTTCCCCGAATAAATATAAGCTTAGCTGACTCAAAATTTCAATCCTGGATGGAGGATATACTCAACCTGGGTTTTACAATCACTTTTCTGCTCCTACCTACTAACCATCTGGGGAAATTTCAAAAAATCAACAACCCAACAAATAAAACATACAACATATAGAAGACACAAGGCAGCTTCAGCCATTATCAAGCACACCTTGGCAGAAATCAACCACCTAGATAACAACATCCCATGAACAGGGTACATCTCTGGATGGGGTCTCAGATGGGCAGATGTTTCTGCTTGGCTAAATACCCTGATCTGCGAACACCAACACCAAGTTGGAGTTTAATACAGAGCAAGAAATATAAAGGATGGAGAAACTTGCTCAAGTTATTTTTTCCGCCATATCCATGCCCAGAAAAATATGATAGCTTGCACACAAGTCTGATGACCAGATGAATCCATAGTGGAAACACCCAAAGAAGTTGTTACCAAAGTGCACAAAAGTTATATGAAACTTGTATAAATCTGAACCAGTCAAACCAATAAAAAATTGAAAAAATACTCACAAGTGCACATATTGACACTGCGGCCCAAAATAATATTATAATCAACCTAATAACATGCGAGGAACTATGTGAAGTAGTACGCAGTGAACCAAGAGGGAAATGTCCTGGACCTTTTGGAATTCCCTATGAATTTTACATAAAATCTTTTACTAAAATATCTAACATTCTTCTAGCTTCCATGAACAAGTGTAACATAAAAACATACCTCCTACCTGGAGGTAAATTAGCTTACACTGTCACTTTATTCAAAAAAGGAGACAGACTGAACCTTTTCAACTGGCGTCAATCTCCCTAACAAACACAGATACAAAAGTATTCACAAAAATCATGGCCAAACGGCTAGGAGAAATTGCAACTGACGCGATATCACCATCACAATATGGTTTTGTTCTAAGAAGATCCATATGAGACAACATCCACACAGTTGCAAATGTCTGCCGGTCAAAAACCTCTAAAGCTTGTCTTCTTGGACCAACAGAAGGCATACGACAGGGTGAACTGGACCTATCTTAGGGCCTGCTTTCAAAAATTCAAACTCAAAAATAGATCCATAAACTGGGTGATGATGTTCAAAGAGTCAGCCACCATGGCTGTGCGAGGAGCAGGCTTTTTAACTAGCCCAGTCACCCCACAGAGAGGACTCAAAAAAGGAGACCACTTAAGCCCTCTACTTTACAATTTTAGCTTGGATCCCCTAATCCGAAATAAAGATACACTTCTCAAGGGAATCAATGTCAAGGGCCAACCACCAGTCAAAATGGTGGCCTTCGCTGATGGTTGTGTGAGGGAATATCCAACAATCAGGAAGCTTTCAGATTAGAGATATTACAAGTTTTACTCAGCCATAAGCAACGCATTACTTAACACTGAGAAAACGGAAATCATACTCCTGGGAAAATATCAGACCCATTGGACGCCATCTACTCAGGGCCAACAAGAAAATACATCAATACTCCTCACCAGACATAGGATGCGTTAATCAGCAATGACCCCAATGAAACTTCCATTAACCACCAAGCCAACAGTTGGACCTTTCCATAACTTGGTGGTATAGCTAGAAGCAGGAGGTTTCGCCATCTCTATGATGGAAAATTAACTCCTAGAAAAAATAAAAAAACGCATTGCCTCCTTAAACGGACATTAAACATGTTTAACAGGAAGGTCATAATAGACAACTCTATGATTCTAATAATCATATGGTTTACGGCCCATGCAATTGCTTTCTCACCATCTTTCTTCAACACAGTCCACGCCCTATTACAAGGATGGAGCTTTTCCAACCACAAATCCCCTGTACGCCTTGAAACCCTATTTGGTTTAAAAAGGAATGGAGGTATGGGGCTTACTAATTACGTAGAGCAAGCCACCCATATACTAAAATCCTGGATAGCTCAGGTGACTAGCCCAGATCTTTCAGATACACATTGGGCCAGAACATCAAGATATAACTTTTCACAAGCACTACAACTAAGAAACCCAGATCACCCAAACACATTAATCAAGTATCTGACATCCCAACCTACAGCTGCAGGACCACACGGCACTCCTGCACATTTCAAAAGAATACCCCTAGTCATGAGAAGAGTGACGTGACGGATCACATAAGCGGCTAAACCAGTCAATGAGGACGCCCAAGGCTAACTCACAGACAGGAAATTAATGAGAAAATAGTCACAGACAATATAATATGCTGAAATACGAGTACCATAGCTAGGATAGATTACCTGGACCATATGGATATACCATACAAACTGGAGACTCAAAGAAGAGTATGGAAATACACACATCACTCACTACTTCAATCCAGGATAAGAGCACATGTATGGAGGTGTATGAGGAGTTTATACCAAACAGCTGAACGGTCAAATGTCAATCATACCTCATGTACAATATGTGGTCAGTATGGAAGCCTAGCCCACCGTTTAGAACAATGCCCACGTCAGTGGCTGTATGGAAAGAGGCCATGCGCCTATTCCGCCAAGAAAGTGGACAACAATTTATCCTATCAAGGAACACCTTCGCTATAAACATGGGCTCTCATAACTTTTATCCCTTAGGGCGCTAATAATAGCATTAGCACTATGGATGATCCATACGATAGTACTGGAATTGTATACAGGAGCAGCGCCTAAAAACACAAGAAGCCATCAATCATATCCACTGCCATATATTGGAACATTTCCAAGCATGGCTGTTTGGACATATGACCCCCCACAACAGAAGGACAATCAATACATGGTTCCCCATATGGTTCCTAAAGGTTGATCCTTTCCTTCACACATGTTAATCAAAGAATAAGCCAGCATAAAACCCCCTTTTTCTACCGTCCTAAACTTTATGATCCTGGAGACAACAAGAGGGGCCTTGAACCCTCTGAGGTGTCTTTAATTTTTAAATTTCATTATTTTACCCCACTATATTGGAAGTGCTTATCCCCTGGTTGACCTTCCCCAAATAAATAGAAAGTACATTTTGATGGCTTCAACTTAGTGTTAGAAGCCCGCAGGCGTTAGAAGTCTTTTAGTTGCGTGAGGTGCTCGTTGAATGTTTTGAAAAAACTGTTATATCATCCAGGTAGATGATCACACAGCTCAGTTTCAGATCCTGTAGGATGTGATCCATCACCCACTAAAAAGTTGCAGGCACATTGCACAACCCCTGAGAGAGATGAGTGGGTTGGAATCGGCCCTCACTAAAGATAAGGGCGCACTTCTCCTGATCCTGTGGAGAAAGGCTCATCTGCCAAAATCCTCTAGCCAGGTCCATAGTAGAAAAGAACTTGGATCCAGAGAGTTGGGCCAAAAATGTCATCAATACGAGGATAGGATAACTTTCCTTTTTGTGAGATTGTTCAGTTTGTGGTAGTCCATAACTGTCCTATGACCTCCATTTTCTCTTCTTTATCATTAGAAGAATGTAGATTAAGGGCTTTGGGAAGGCACCAGCAACCCATCTTTGAGCAACTGTTTGAGATCCATATGCATCTTTAGCTCCTTAACTTTGAATTTTTGGTAAGGTTTTAATCATATGGGGCGACTATCTCCAAAGTCAAAAGTGTGATTCCAACCCTTCATGCGCCCATAGTTGGTATCAGAGTTAGAAAATGTTGCTATAGGCCTCAAGTAGGGTTTGGAATTTGTTAAACTAAGCTGGGGTTAGTTCCTCAGAAATATTAACAGTAGGCAGATTACATACTGATTAATCAGTGGGTAATCCTATATCCACCAAAGACCCCATACCGTTTACTTGCTTGATGTCCTCAATGGGAATCAGCAGGTAACTCTCGATCTCCTGATGCTTTTTCAACGACCATTTCCTTAGGGGTAATATTCCGAACAGTAGATTGATAGGTCGCTGATAGGCTGGGTCTAGCATGGCTGGTTATACTCGGGGCTCTAGAGGACTAACTCCGTCAATGTTGATTAGGTGCAATATAAAGTTGTGGGGGATTTGCATTGTAATCTTAATGTCAACTAACCTTTGTTCACCCGCCTTGATTACAACCTCTTCAGAAGCATAAAAGGGAATTCCCTCTAGAGCATCCACTGATGTATGCAAAATCTTGGTGTTTCGTCCTGTCATCATGTAGTGTAGGGATAAGGCGGAGGAGGGGTACTCATCGGTACAAGATTTTTTTACTAATCTCATTGTTGGCCAGAATCAGTGAAACCTCATAGCTAATCAGTGATAGGTAGCTTTGTTTCAAATTAATGATCACATCATATTCAATCATAAAATGAGTACCAACAAGCATATTATAGGTATAGTTGGCTAAAGCTACCACTAGGGCTGATAAAAGGAACTTCCAAAATCTGATGGGTAAAGATGAATAGGCCCCAATGGCATGAGTGCTGGTTGTACCGGCAGTGCTAAGTTCTTATATATAGTTAAGATCAGGTGACAGCCCTTTTTAATCAGTAGGGAGGACACGAAAATCACAGGGGATCCAGTGTCCAGGATATACGTGACACATGCTCCATTGCCAATGACCTCCACCTTAGTTAAAATTCCACGCAGGTTGGTGGAGAGAGTTAAGACCTCCTCAGATAGAAAGTAGAGGCAACTTGCTGGGCAGTCTCAGGGTATTTCTCTTGGATAGACTGTAGAGTATGGACACACTGGGTGAATAATTCAGCATAGAAAGGATCTGGTCAGCGTCACTGGCAGTGTCAATAACCTCAAACCCCCTCATTATTGACGAAGATAAGTTTGGCGGGGTATCCTAGCCATGTATACTCTTTCCAGGTATATCCTGCTGGGTACCTCTACCTCATTGTGAGCCCCTATGACATGATAGCGTAATCTTCACAACCCCCTTTAGATTCATCATTGGAGGGGTTATCAACAGACGTCAAAGAGCACATAGGGTGTGAAGTAGGTTCAGGGCTTCTCCTACTGCAGGATGGGTCCTGGAGTTGCTCATCCACCTTATTAATTTTTGGGTTAGGCGTTGGAATTGTATTGGCTCTAATTTTAGCCTTGGCAGTGACATGTTTGGACTTCCCCATGACCTCAGGTTTAAAACTAGAAGCATTCTGAGGTGAGGCTGAGGTAGATTGAGACAGTGTCTTGGAGGAACGTGACATTTGATCCCCCTTAAGTAGACCGCTCTGATAGAAGAAGAGCTCATGGTAAATTGAAAAACTGACTTCACCGCTGAGCTTTTGAAACTGACACTGGAGGAGAGCGCTGCCCCAGCATTGCCAGTATTTTCTAGCTACCCTCACATGGTGGAGGAGTATCTCGTTGCTGCAGCTATCTGGAAGCAGGGTTCCAGAGGGAGACAGCCATAGAATGAGCGGAGGAGTCAGAGTTGATTCTCACCTCGGAGCTCTTTGCTTAGGCTCAAGTTTATGGAAGTCAGCCACTTCTAGAAGAGCCTCTTTGATATCTCATACAGTTTGGAAGGTACGTTTGACTGCAGATAATTGCATTGCTAAATAGGATGAGATCGCAAGCCAGCCAAGATAGCAGAAATAGCATTATTGAGAGGTACAGTTTGGCAAACAACAGAGGTTGGGCTTTACTAAATAATTGCTCAAAAAAAGTGGGGATCAATTCTTTCTCTTGAAGACTAAGGCACATAAAGTCCTGTTTTTTTCCTTTGTAAACTCTGCGTGGAGCCAATTTTGTAATGAGAGCTTGTTTCACCTCCTCCCAGGTGCTAAGTGTGGCCATATTAGTAACCATTATCTCCTGAGCCATACGAGTTAAGAAGAGAAAAATATTTGAGTTTCTGCTGGTCAGCTACTCCTTCCATAGCTGATTCTAAATAAAGAGGAAGGAGGCAGTACTATCCTCATCTGGGGTAAACTTGTCCCTGAAAGGGGTTTTTGTATATTGATAGAGGCTCCATAAGGCCCTTAAGAAGGGTGCTGCTTGAGCTTTTTGAGTTGATACAATGAATTAGCTAGCTGTTGTTATAATGCAGCTAACCTAGACTCAGATGAGGCGGGGAGGTTGTGAGGGTTAGCTCTCGCCAACCTCCATTTTTTAATAAGATTTTTCTGGTGTAAAGGACCCTGTAGTGAGCACCATTTGTTGGAATTCAGGCTTTTCTATGCTCGCTAATGATGTTTTAATTTATTTTCAGCAATTTTTCCACATGAGAAGTGGTACTCTCAAATGCTGGAATAACCTTTTTAGGGTTATTTTTTGATTTTAGAATATAAAACGTTTAATAATACTAAAAACTTGGGTATATATATTAATAATCAAAGTGGGGGTTAAAAAGCAAACCATATTGATAAATTGCTGCTTATTTCTTAAAGATCCAAGGCTTGAAGTAAGAAAGCCAAGTTAATCATTATAAGCTATGAGTATCCAAATTGGGGAATATGGAGTTTTGACCTATTGGAGCTCTTGAGTCTCACCTCGCTTCAGTGGAATGGCCAATGTTGGGTTGATGATGGGTAGGATAAACCCTTAGGCAAGGATTTAATATATTTAATCCAATCAATGGGCGGGAAAATGTTTGCACTTTGTGGGACCTCCTCCACCCCTATAAATGGATGTGGTCTCCGCCTAAGTTTTGAACTTAACTGTCAAGGGGCTGTGGAGGAGCCTCTTTATAACTTCCCTTGTTTGACCGCGGTTTTGGCACAACACTATTGCTAATAATTGGACGATTTGTTTGAGAAGTGGGTGAAATAGTATTACCCCAATATGAGGGGTTCCACCGAGAATTGGCTAAGAATTTTTGGCCGTTATTACCTGTATTCAAACCCAAGACACTCTGATCACAGTATCAGACTTCTATTGTCTGACAGGCATATCATGGCCATACTCATCTATTAGATGAGTTCATTAAATCATATAATCCTCTCTGGATTATGGCATTATTATTATTAATTCCCCAATTTAATTCAGCCCTTAAATTAACTTAATTACAATAAATTGAGCATGCTTGGAGGCTATTCTACACTCATATTATGGAGGATTTTAGCCGTAGTATTAACACATCAGAGGCTTATATTTGCTTTATGATCAACCCAATAAGCGTTTTGTCATACAGCTGACAATATACAATAATTGGAGAAAAACATATAATAAACTTTGAATGATAATGCACCTTTAATTGGGATGTCAGCAGGCCTCTCAATAGCACTAGGTACTACCTATTTGAACCATCCATGTTTAAGTGCTATCATGCCAATAATGATTATTAATGATATACAAAATCTCATTATGATTTAATCACAATTACATTAAACTCATAATCGAAATTAAGTTTATGCCATAAACACCACTTGTTACACTAAAGTGAGTCCCTTAATTTGGCCCTAATGAATTTATATCTTAGATATTGCTATCTATGATAATTGGGATGTTTACATGCACTAAAGCCAGATTTGAGGTGAAACTAATTCATCATATTATGCATATAAATTAAGAAAAATCAAGGGATCCATCAATGGGAGTAATCTATAAGCACTGTTGGTCTTCTAATAAGGTTAATTTTCAAGTTAGCCATCAAAATCTAACATTCCCCTCTCACTAACTGGAATATAGACCCTGAGTTTCCCAATTTTCTCTTCAATGTCTGCTATTAGATCATTCTCAGCATATTGGCGTTATGTCAAAGGTCTTACTACTGGACAGCAATGACAATTTTCTGATTGGATAGTGTTGATTTTCTGGCGGATCAGATACATCCAGCGGATGGTTTCACTGAGGTTGAACCCAATAAAAATTCAATGGAAGGGCAATATAAAGATCGCCGTTTCTTTCAAAAAGATAGTAAAATATATAAATTAGAAGCAAAGCGCTTCCATAAAACAAAAATCTTTAATATAAAAACAGTGTTGCAATGCCAAAACAATTGGTCTAACCAGGTATCAACTTCTTAATGTAGAGTTCACTTCAGCTCCCCAAATAAAAAATATTCCCTTTTAACTCTCTACCACTACTGTTATTTCTCTCGCTGTGGTCACTGACTACAACTCAACCAAGCAGGTAATCTAAGTCACTAATTCTCTCATTGTAACTCTCAGTAAAATTGTAATCATATTGTTGCATTTCCCATTATTGATCTTTGGCATTTGATATGTTGGAAATTATTAGCAACCTATTAATATAACCTATTCTCAATTATCCTCAACTTCTAGTCGCTGGTAATTAAATTATGACAATTGCAATCAAACTGCTTTCTAAAGCTACTTGATCTGACGGATTCTTTTAAAATGCTTATTTATCATTATCATGACTAATTGGATCCTAGTCTTAGTCATAGTGAGATAAAACTAACTGGTCAATTTCCTAGCATTTCCCCACTCTTAAACATATGGTATTTCTCTGATACATCGCCTACATATCTTCCTCTGCTAACCAATCTGGAGGGACTTCATCTATATCCAATATCAGAATCATCCTCATTCCGTCGATGGTGTATGAGTTCTTTCAGGTGGTTCTGTTATTGTTTATATGCCTTAAGGAACTTAACGTGCACTTGGTTGATAATCTAACCACTTTACAGTTTCTTAATTGTGTATGCATCAGTGCCCATTCGTTCTATTATCTCAAAGGATTAAATACAGATGCTAGCTAGCTTAGTCTGCCGCCCAAATCCATTCTGGTCGTGGAACAAGACACGCTCTCCTATTGCAAACTGTGGTTAATCCTTCACAAGCTTTCTAAGGATAGACTAAGCTCCATCTATCCGTTTAAAGGTCCCATTAAATTCTGGATGGAATGGAGTAATTAACACCCCGCGGATTGCCATAAATTCGTTCAGATTATGAAGGACATGCAGTTGAAGTTGATTCTGTTGTCTTTGAGTATGAACTGCAGGCAGCCATGCTGTTAAATGACACACTTCATTAAGATGTTGGCAGAGTTTACAGCCCCCAAATCACTGATTACTCATGCTTCTACCCACCTTGTCAGGTGATCTATTGATACTAAGATATATTTGCAGCAATTTGTGTCCTTCAGCAAAGGCCCCACAATGTTGGTAAATGCTGTATGCCAAGCGAAACAGGGTTTAACTAGATGATAAGTGGTTTTCGTGTGGAAGGTCTTCTCCACTTAGTACTAATAACAACTAGTGATCGTTTCAAGTAAGTTGAAGTGCATATCTCCCAGTAATATTGCGGCTAAAGAATTCTAATGTTTCTATAGTTCTCCATGTCCTACCACCTTGTGTGCATTCAAGATAATACCTGGTCAGGCAGAGGGCTTTATAAAAAACACCATGACCCCACCAACCTTATTAAATAGCTCAACATCCCTCAAGAATCCATCCGTCCTCATCCCATCCTGCATGCAAATGATTTGAAGTGACTAGTCAGGATATTTGTTGCTGGTCATTTTTTCATACATTATATCAGCAAGATAGACCGTGATAGTAAAAGTTGTAAGTGCAATAAAACGGCACGTTCTAGTATGTTGGATTTTAGGATTTTTTTAATCTCGCTGGTGCTATTTAGAGCTAAACTCCAACAAATGGGAGATTGAAAGCACTGATTGTAAGGATAAATAAACAAAGACTAGAAAGTTGTATTTTTTAAAGTTTTATTAGTGCTGCGGGGGTAAGAAAACGAACCCTCTCAATATCTAGTAGCTTCGTATTTAAACTATAATGAGGTTTGAAGTGAATTTAATGGGAAATTTGGAGTGCTTAGTACTGTCCAAATTAGGGAATATGTGCATTTTTATTGGATTGCTGGAGATTCGCCTTGTATTGACAGAACAGCCATTGGAAAGTTGATTGCAGGTAAGATGTGTTCATGAGGCAGCGATTTATCATCTTTACCCAATCATTGGGCATGAAATAATTTTCACCTTGTGGTACCCCTTCCAACCTTCTAAAAGGGGCCGGTCTTACAGGGTTGGTGTTACCATATTCTCTGTAAGAGGGGGAGAGACCTCAGAAGGTCTCCTCAAAATCAGTCAACTATCCAGAGCAATACGACTGCCCAAACTCATGGTTATTGCCCAATTATTAATAGAAGTGTTGCCCCAATTTGAGGGGTTCCACTGGGAATTGACCAAGGTCTTTTGACCGATTTTTTCACTATTTAACTCTAAATTACTCTTACTAATACATTGACTTGCAATTGTCCAACATTACCCCCTTCAAGAGTGTTAGGAGGTGAATAAAAGCGCAAAAACTGACCATGGACCCAGTTGATGGTGACTCTAGAAGCGAGGGATTTGATAGAGTGCTCTTCCCTCGCTTGTATGTGACTGAAATTAGGCCTTCTCAGATAGAACTGAGCTTAATACTTCTGGGAATGATGTGGTTGTGGTAATACAACACCAAGTCATATACTTGGAAGGAAGGGAGAGGGACATGGAGCTCATTCGCTGCTTGACCTTCTTTAGTGACCATCTTGTCTATGTTAGTCATATCCTGTGATTGTAGTTGGATAATGTGCTGGGCCAACTTTTTCATGGCTTTCTTCAGGTCAGTTCTTTCATTGGAGATATCTTTTGCTAGTAGAGCTGGTACCACGGTTTTTTGTCCATACAATACATAGAAAGGGGACATCTTGAGTATGAAGTGGTAGCTAATCTGGTAGGCCATTAGGGCACTGGGTAAGTAGCAATCCCAATGGAGAGGGACTGAATTGGCCATTTTACGGAGTATTGATACCAGGGTTCCACTAACTCTTTCTATGGAATCATCTGTGGATGGGTTATAGGGGCCAAGAAGAGTTGTGTGCCCATGGAGTTGGCGAGGAGCTTTACCACTTGGGAGGTAAATTTTTTCCCATTTTCAAAAAGGAGAACCTAGGGGCAACCATGCTATGTGAAGCTATATTGATGTAAGAAGGTGGCAGTAGCTTTTGCAGTCTGAGTGGGGAAAGCAACAGCGTCAACCCATTTAGTATAATGATTAATTCCAACCAAGATATAATGATTGCCCCTGGTAGTCTGAGGGAGAGGAACTATGTCATCCAAAATTATGGTGTGGAAGGGTCGTTGGGGTGTCGTAGGTTAATACTGATATTGGGTCTTATAGATGGATTGCTTTTTACAGGTCAGACAGGCATCCAGGACTTCAATTATGGTCTCCATGATGCCCTCCCAGTAATATTACTCTTTAACCCACTCATATGTTTTTCAGGCTCCACCATGGCCCATGATAGCGTGAGACTCCATGACCACAGGTACTCTCTTGGATGGCCATAGATAAGGCAACCAGTTTACTCCCACTTTCTTGTATAACTTCCCACTCTCCACTTTGGTGTTGCAGGAGTGCCGAGCTAGCATTTTTGTACTAGTTCATCTTCATCAGCTCATTCAACAGGAGTCAAGAGGTGATCATGTAACCTCTTGGCTTCACTATTGTCCAAGTGAAGAATGGACAGCCGCGTTAACCCATCTACATCATGTAATGCATTCCTGCCTGATTCTCGATAGTCATATTATATTGCCTGAGCTTCAGAGACCAGCGAGCCAACCGCCCCGTGGGGCCCTTCATATTCTGCAGCCACTTTAGAGAGGCGTAGTCCGTGCTCACTTTAAAGGAAGTCCCATATAGGAATGGGAGGTAGTGTTTTACAGCAATCAGGACAGCCAGGCACTCCTTCTCAGTGATGCTGTAGTTGCGCACAGCTTTTGACAGCATCTTGCTGAAATATGACATGGGAATATCAGCTCCATGCTCATTTAACTGAGCCAAGATAACTCTAACAGCGTAATCAGAGGCGTCTGTGAACAACATGAAAGGCTTGCCACAGTCAGGGTGACGGAAGATATCCCTTTTTGTAATAGCGCATTCAGGGTCTCAAACGTTGCTTTTTGTTCAGCATCCCAATGGAAAGGCGTGTTCTTAGCCAAGAGACGCACTTGGAGCTCACTAAGCTGGACGAAATTGGGGATTAATTGATGGTAATACTCCATCATGCCCAAGAATACCTGTATGTCGCAAAGGGTTTTGGGTTCAGGCATTTTAGATATCGTTTCCAAATTGTAGTAAAAAGGTTGTATCTAATCTTGAGAGATAGCACGCGCTAGGAAATCCAACTTCTTTTGAAAGAAAGTACATTTTGAGGACTTCAGCTTGAAGTTAGATTCCCGCAATCATTGTAACTCTTCCTTAAGGTGAGAGAGGTACTCGTTGAAGGTCTTGGAAAAAACCATGATGTCATCAAGATAGTCAATCACATAGCTGAGCTTGAGATCCTGGAGAATAAGATTCATCGCCCGCTGAAAAATGGCAGGCGCATTACATAACCCCTGAGGTAGCTGAGTGGGTTGGAAAAGGCACTTACTACAGATAAGGGCGCACTTCTCCTGGTCCTGTGGAGAAAGGTCCATATGCCAGTATCCAATAAACTCATGGCGGAGAAAGGTTTAGACCCAGAGAGTTGCGCCAGAGCGTCGTCAATTCAGGAAGTTGGGTAGCTGTCCTTCTTGGTGAGGTTATTCAGCTTATGGTAGTCCATAACCACCCGATGGCCTCCGCTTTTCTTCTTTATAAGTAGAAGAGGGGACGACCAAGGGCTTTGTGAGGGAACCAGCAACCCAGCGTCCAACAATTGTTTATGCTCCATTCGCATATGTAACTTCTCAACCTTTGATTTGTAGTATGGCTTAAATCAAAAGGGACTAGCATCCCCAACATCAAAAGCGTGAGTAAAACCCTTCATGTGCCCATATTCATTGTTGGATTTGTAGAATAAGTCGCTGCAGGACTCAAACAGTGTGTGTACTTTATCCAGCTCAGTTGAGGGTTAGGTTATCAGAGACATGAACGGAAGTTAGGTTACATAGAGCCTGAATGGCGCGTAAGACCACATCCGCCATAAACTTAAAACAGTGAACTTGCTTTATTTCCTCAAGGGAAATTAGCAGGCCTCTTCCGAGCTCCTGATACTTCTTGATGACCATGTACTTTTTGGTGAGATTTCCTAACAGAAGGTTGATAGGTCGACGATAGGCAGAATCTTGCACACCTGGCAATACTCTGGGCTCCAAAGGACTAACTCCATCAAGGATAATTAGGTGTAGTAGGCAGTTAAGTGGTATTTTTATGGTTTTCTTCATGCCAACTACCCTTGTTCACCTGCCTTGATGACCACCTCTTCAGAAGCATAGAAAGTGATACCCTCTAAGGCGTTTACAGATTGAGACAGCATCTTGGTATGTCATCCTGCGGTGGTATAATGTAGGGATAAAACGGAAGAGGGATACTCAACAATGCAAACATAATCCTCATTATTAAGTTCCTTATTGGTTAAACTGGGGACCTCATAGTTAAGTAGAGAGAGATACCCCTGCTTCATGTTGATAATCCCTTCATACTCGAGCATGATCTGGGTACCAATGAGTTGATCACAGGTATTGTTAGTTGGAGCTACCGCTGGAGCTGGCAAAATAAGATTCTTAAAATGGATGAGCAGAGAAGAGTACGCCCCAATGGCACAGGTGTTGTTGGGGCCTGCAGTCCCAAATTCTTGAGTGTAGTCAAGGTTGGGGCCAGTTTAATATTTTTAATGAGTTTTGATGACACAACACTTACTGGGAGACCCAGTGCCAAGGGTAGCCTTAACCCACACTCCTTTGACAATGACTTCCACTTTGGTTAAGGTTCCACCAAAGTTGGGGGAAGAGCGATAACCTCTTTTAATTGGAGAGTAGAGGTAAGTTATTTGGCTGTCTCAGGTTATTTTCCCTGGATAAACTGTAGGGTATGAACACAATGGTTTTGGAAGATAAAGGTGGAAATAGACTGGTCAGCATCACTGGCAGTGTCAATGACCTCAAAGCCCCTCAACACTTGGCTAGAGATAAGTTTTGCGACGGGATCCTAGCCCAATCCACTTTATCAGGTCTCAACCTGTTGTGTATCTCCACTTCATATGGGGCTTTTAAAACATAGTGAATGACATCTTCACAACCCCCTTTAGATTTATCGTCATAGGGATTTTCAATGAACGTCAAGGATTCCATTGGATGGGAGGTAAGGTCAGGACTTCTCTTTTTGCAAGTGGGGTCCTGTGGCCGCTCAATTACCCGTGGTATCTTTTTTAGGAGACGCTGTAATTATTATGGGTCTACATTATGCCTATGGCGTAGGGATTTTAGGTTGTACAACTGCTACAGGTTTTATACTAGAGATGGCTGGAGGAGATGCCAAGTGGGATAGAATTATTTTCCTTGGCAGGACGTGACAATTAAAGCACTCTAGAAGGCCGCTCTAACGAAGGAGAAGAACAGAAAAAAGTGATAGCCAACTTCGCCGGCTCTACTTTGGAAACTGAAAATGAAGGGGAGCACTTCCCATCACTGCTAGTATTCTCTTTTCTCTTCTCCTGGTGGCGAGCATGTTTCTGCAGCAACTCCACGTGAGCAGTTTTCCAAAGGAAAATGGGCAAAGAAGAGGCTGGAGAGTTTATAGTAGAATCTCGCCTCAGAGCTCCTTGCGTAGTATCACTTCATAATAGTCAGCCACCGCTAACAAGCACTCTATAATATCTCCTACATTTTTAAAGGTACGCTTGACTGAAGAAATATGCAGTGCAACAAAGAGGGATGAGACGTTAAACCAGCCAAGATAGCCACAATAGCATCATTGAGAGGGAGCATTAGGGCAAGCAACAGAGGCTGAGCTTTATTATAGAAGCGCTCAACAAAAAAAGTGATTTTCCTCTTTCAGGCTAAGGCACATAAAGGCCTGTTTTTGCCGTTGTATTCTTTGTGTGGAGCCAAATTCTTATTAAGCGCTTTCTTAACCTCTTCCCAGGTGCTGAGATTGACCATGTGAGGAACCATTATTTCTTGAGCCATATGACTCAAGCATGGGAGGATGTACCTGAGTTTTTGCTGGTCATTCGCTCCTTCCATTACTGATTCATAAACATACAGGAAGGATGCTATACTACCCTTACCAGGTGTGAACTTATCTCAAAGAGGGGGTTTATGGATGATAGTAAAGGCCCCATAAAAGCCTTGAGAAGAGTGCTGCTCAAGCCTTTTAAGGTGAGATAAAGCACTAGCTAACTGTTGTTCTAAAGCAGCAAACTTAGATTCAGATGCAGTTGGTATGGTTAAACAGAAGATTTTCAGTGTACAGGGACCCCTATAGTGAGCACCACTTGTTGAAACTTAGGATTTTTTAAGCTCTCTAGTGCTATTTAGACCTAAACTCCAACAAATGGAGGATTGAAACCAATGATTATAAGTTAGATAAACACTAGAACTAAAAAATTGTATTTTTTATATTCTTATTAGTGCTGCGGGGGTAAGAAAAACAAACCCTCTTAATATCTAGTAGCTTTGTATTTAAACTATATTAAGTTTGAAGTGAATTTAATGGGATATTTGGAGTGCTTAGTACTGTCTAAGATTAGGGAATATGTATATATTACTGGATTTCTGGAAATTCGCCTTGTTTTGATGGGACAGCTGATGGTGAGTCGATTGCAGATAGGATGTGTCCATGAGGCATCAATTTTATCAATTTTACTCAATGATTAGGCACAAAAGAATTTTCACCTTGTGGTACCCCTTCCAACCTTCTAAAAGGGGCCGGTCTCCACAGGGTGGTGTTACTAAATTCGCTGTAAGAGGGGATGGATCTCAGAAGGGCTCCCTGAAATTGGTTGATTATTTAAAGCAAGGAGACTGCCCAAACTTGTTATTTTACCTGAGTATTAATTGAAGTGTTACCCCAATTTGAGGGGTTCCACCGGGATTTGGTCAGGGTCTTTTGGGAAATTTTCATTATTTATCTCTGAATATACTCTTACTAATACATCGAACTTTCAATTTTCTGACATGGTGCTTTCACCTCGCTGGTGGATCATCTCAAAATCATATGCTTAAAGCTTGAGCGCCCACTTTGCTTGGCGCCCCTCTGGCTTCCAAAGATTTTGTAATCAGTTTAACTAAGCATGATCATTCATGACCATGATCTTTACTCCATGTGATATACCCAAAACTGTTTGTATCATAAATTACTGCTAGGCACTCCCATGCAGTTACGGTATAATTCCGCTTGTGGCAATTTAAACTTCTGTTGTTTTAGTTGATGGGAAGCTCTACCAAATCTTCAACCTGCTGTGTAAGGCTTTTCCTTTAGCAGAAAGGGAAGCATCAGTCTGATTGATAAACACTTTTTAAAGTTTCGATCATGCATCATTGGACCGCTGATAAATGCCATTTAAAGACTGTCAAAAGTTCCCTGACATCGTTCTGTCCACACAAAAGTGGCGTCCTTCTTCAGAAACTCAAAGAGTGATTGTCCAATACGGCTGAAATTGGAAATAAAATGGCAGTAGTACCAACCATGCCCAAAAAACTTGGTTACCTGTTTGATATGGGGTCAGGCCATCTTCCTGATGGCTTCTACCCTAGCCATTTGCAGTTGAAGACCTCTGGTGTCTACCATGAACCTAAGATATTCCAGTTTCTCTTTGCAAAAAGACGTTTGTAATGCTTGAGTTTTATGGTAGCTTTATTAGCTGGCGTAATACTTCTTCCAGGTGATCTAGATGCTCGAAAACGTCCATGAAAAAATTTAATGTTGATAAAGGTAGACAAGGATATGTGACAGCCTGAGACACACAGGATAGTGTCCATGGTCCTTTAGAATGTAGATGGGGCGTTACATAGGCCTTTCGTCATATGACTGGGCTGGAAAAACCCTTTTGATGTGATTATAGCACACTTTTTTGTTCCACCATAGGGTAACTTGATCTGCCAGTACCCTGAGATCAGGTCCATAGCTGAAAAATAATGTGTACTGCCTAAAAATCTAAGGCATTATTGATTTAGACCCCAGATATGAATCTTTTTTAGTGATGCTTCTAAGTTGCTGATAGTTGAGAACTACCCAGTTAGTGCCATCCTTCTGTTTCACAAATGATACAGGTGAAGCTAAAGGCCTTTTCAACAGCTCAAGCATACCCTGTTCCAACATCTTCCCTATTTCGTCAGAAAACTACCTCTTCCACAGCCCTAGAGTGGTGGATTGGCTGATACTGAAAAGGAGGTTTCCCATGTGTCCACTTGATGGAAAACGCCACTAGTGCACCCAAAATCTGGGTTGTGAGACGCGAAGATCTTCCAATATTTCTTGAATAACGCCATTGCCAATCTTATTGCTTCTCCAATAGCCCTGTCAAAGCTTCACGTGGAACCACTGCCATTACGCCAGCTAAATTTCTAGTGGGGAGGTCAAGTTCTTCCAATGAGCCAAAATATGAAGATGAGGGTCCTCATTAATAGGGTCAGGTGTAGATAAGCCACCACCTGATGCCTCTGGACCATAAGAGGTTCCTTATGCAGGTTGACCAGAAGAACTTTAATTTCCCCGTGGCAAGATACTAGCATGCCTGGACCACATGAGGTTCAAGGCGTGATTGTTGATAAGAGCTAAGGAACTCCCATACAATCCTTCCAGATCTCCACTCCAAACTCTATTCCTACAATAGCTTGGTGTCTGGATGGTATCATTAAAGCGCTTGCTGATCATAGCAGTATCCCTTGGCTATTGTATTTAATCAAAGAACCCTAGTCTACTGCTTCAACTGCTGATAGCTTATGGAAACTACGCCATCACAGTATGTATGGTTGATTTTCCCATCTCTGGACAATTCCTGTGGTACCCCATTTGACGTGAAATAGACAGGGATCCACAGACCCAGGATCTCAAATGTTTCCTCTACCATGTCGACCATGGCATCAAAATGACGCATGGAAGCAGCGCTAATCATCATGTCATAATTGTGTTTCACCAGAACAATTGGTAGCGCGGAGACAGCTATTGACCTAAACCAAAGAGGCAGTGCATTGTAAGCTCCCTCCAAAATGGTACTTTCTGCCCCACAAAATACCATTTACCAAACAGTGCTCCACGTTGGGTTTCAACAGAAGCTTAGATACCAACTTTGTTGACACTATGTTGACTGGGGCGTCAGTATTGATGATCGCACGTATTTTCGTTTTTTTACACAGAAAATGTCACAATATGTATACTTGAATAAGAAGAACCATGATTGTTTAATATGAACATTTAAAAAATTCTTCTCATCAAGAAAGTGCATAATACTGGCCCCTACCTGAGGGTACTACTTTACCTCTGCTCCACAGGGATGGCGACGTTCACGCCCTCCAACAAGGCCACATCTGTGGAGGATAGGGGTTTGTATGCCAAGTTACGCTCCAGGATTTGACAGGCATAAGGTTTTTTATCTCTTGACGTATCTCTTCCACAATGGCCTCCTTGGCTTGGGAGTAAAATAACACATTTATGACATCTTGGGTTGTCAGTAGAGAGATATGACTTTGTGTTGTGGTAACTTACATTAAGAGTCTCTTTATGGTTAGACGGAAAAAGTGAATTTGATGCAGCAGAAGTAGAGGGTCCTGTTTCTACTCCGCTTGTTCTTTTCCCTTCTCATACAAATTTGGCAAAACCACATAAATGTTCCACCTGTCAGGGCAGCTCGCCGTTATCGCCCTTTCTTTGTATTTATTCAAGATATGCAGATCAGTGGATGGGCATTACCAAAGCTTAAACGAGTTAGAACTTAAGTAAAATAAAATAAAATAAAGCTGAAACGAGACATATGGATCCATTCAAACCTATGCAGAATCAAAGCAAAACACACCAATCAAGTTGGAAGCGGAAATTGCAATACAATTATGGTGGTGGGTGAAGGGGGATTGGGAGGATCTTCTTCCTCCTCTGGTGGTGACATTTAACTGCACAAAGCTGAGAGCACTAGCGTGGGTGCATCATAGAAATGGGGGCAAGATAACAAAGAGGTGCTTGCAATTCAACGTGTGCAATGAAGTGGGTGGAGATGTAGGTTGTAAGGGCTTATCAGCCTCAAGGCGTATTTAGATAGGGTGGCGATGTTGCAAGGTTATTGCAGTAATTCAGGACTTTGGGCCAAACTTTGCAACCGCTGCAACTTTTTGAACAGCTGAATTCTCCACCTAAAAGTAGCGAAGATGTTTTTTATGTTTTTGGGAGCATGGTACTAGGGAGGATAGGAGGTAGCAGTCCCGTAGCCAGTAAAGCAACTGATTTTGTAATGACTTTATGGGTTGGGCGACATTCAGGAGGCTTATGCCTCTTCAGCTAGTTGGTGGTCACTTTTAAATGGGGTGGCATCAGGGTGAGGCACATAATGGCGCTTTGGAAATTGGAACATGTATTCAGTATTGAAGTACATTTTGAATGGAGGGGGCCCAGCCTATTTGGATTAAGGGATAAGCTAATCCAATTTGTCAACCTCAACCAGGTAATACCATGGATTTTGGTTGAATTTGATTGGGTTAATTGCATTTGGGTGATCTGTGGCGGGTGGCTGGGAGGATGGTTTAGAACTTACTGTAGTCCATTCTGGCTCCTGATTGGTGGGTTCAGGAGAAGAGGTTCGTTGAGTTAATTTTTGGTTGGTTGATTCAGTGGTTGCTGTAGCTACCCTCTTTGGAGGAAAGGATAGTGCCCCATTTAAAATATAATTAGATTTGGTATGGGATCATCATGCAAAGAGTTGGGTGTGGGTGCTGCAGATCATGAAATGGAGGAGCAGCGCCGTTTCAAATGGTCCAGTTCTAAACAGGTAGGGCAGATGATACGCCCCATCCAATCAAGCCCAAAAAGGATGGTCCGGGGCAGAGGGGATAATGATGCAAGGTGGTTTAATAGAGCTACTTCTGTTGATAAAGGACTAATACTTGTGAAGGTGTTGGGTCCTGCAAGGTGGGTGGCTCCATTGGGAACCACGAATTGTATTATGGGATTGAAATCATATTCCAATAAACCAGCAATAATTTATTAATTAAAATTTTGGGTGGTAGGTGTGTAAGGTTGCCGGAGAACTGAACCACAAGAGTGGTATCAGTGGGCGGCTGGGTATAGTAGTTGGGTGGGGGGTGCCCTGGAACATCAGGGGGATGGTAGCTGCTACTGTAGCATCAGCTTCACTTGGGAAGCTGATATCAAAATACCCCTTGGAGTGGCATAATTTGATGAAGCCTAAAGACTGCATAACAGTCTGGGCTAATTTGATAATGGCTCTATCTGAATAGGGGAACAACTTGTCATATTCAACCTGAAGGCAAAATTGCATGTTGCTCCAGGGGAGCATAAGAGGGCAATATGGCACCACCTGGGTTTGTGCGAGATGTAAGGCTAAGTCCTTATGCAGGACATAGCTTCCTGAAGAAACTAAAGCCTAGTCAATCCAGCCCGAGCACATTTTGACAATGGCCAAAAAACATTAGGAGGTGGACCACTGCCCCACATGGGGCATCAGGCATCAATCGCACTGACATAGGTAACATGAATGTTGTGATAATGAGTGGAGCTGATTTTACTAAATTTTAAACTACAAATCAACCAAAAGTGGTCAAATTGAGAAAGAGATCATCTGTATCGTTCTTTCTTGATGCATTTAAAACAAGTTGTCCCAAAAGGTTCCCATTTTCAAATGTCATTAAAACCAGGCTGAGCTTTATAGGCTTGCCAAGGGCAGGGTGGAGCGTTAAAGAGTGGCCATGGATGGGCCAAATTATCATAGGTTAGTTGCAGTTTGGTCGTCAGACTATAATTTGGCCATGGATTAATTGGCAGATTATAAGTTGGTCACTGCTGGCCACCCACCAATGAAGCTCCAGTGACAGCCACTGATAGTTTCCAGTCCATGTTGGGTGGGCTAAACATTGTGGCCAATCGCTGCAGATAGTTAACCATCTGAAGTAATAGGATATCCCTTGTAGAATTTGGAGCCATCACGTTGAAGAGCTCCTGGTGTGGCTTCATGGTTGCAGTCATAGAAATACTGATATTTGCCTTCAATAACGTTCAAGCTCCTACCAACACATGCGCTTCCCAGGTGAAGCAGTCAGCAAATTCCGTAAGGGTTCACATCATTTAAACCCAATTGTCAAGGAGTCTTCTTTTTATTGCGCCATTTTTTCTACCCCACCAAACAAGTGTATCACCATATCTTTGAAACCCTTGTAATTCACGGAGCTGTCCTCCAGGTAACAGGTGCGCTTGATTGGTGTTCTCACATCTAAGGTGGAGATTAGAAGATTTGCCTTGTGGCGGTCTGAAATTTCCATAACAAAAAACTTAAAATGCTTGAAAAACTTATGCATATTGCCTCTCCAAGTTAAATGGAGCAAATTTTCAATGCGCACACTCTCTTCTCGTTCTGAGATGCTGTTTATGGGAATGAATTGAGTGGTCTATGGCTTGGCGAAAGTACCACCCATATGGGTAGTATAGGTAGGTTGTGTGATAGAACTTGGTTCCGCCGTGATATTGCAAGAAGCGGTGTTTTTTGGGCAAATTACAGAGATGACCGGGGGTAGCTCGCTAGTGACCTGTAGTATTTGTCCCCAGAGTTGAAACTATCCTCAACCTGACTCCCTTCACCCCCTGAGCAGCAAACAGCTCCTCAACAAACTGTTCTGCTCTAAATGAACTTAAATGGCAGCGCCCTTCCTTGGTGTCCTGTTTAAGCTCATCAATCTCTTTTTGTAAATCACGGAGAAATTGTTTCTCTGCAGTCAATTTTTGCTCAAGTTTTTCAAGATACTTGACCATGGTGTCAAGAGTTCAAAGCAACCTGGAACTCTGGCATCCATTGTCATGAGCTTAATGGGAGGTATCATCAAGTTGATTTACTAACACAGCTCATTCCCAAAGTAGTTCCCCAATTGACCATCGCATATTTTTTAAACTAACTCTAAAATTGGCATATTTCACTGACTCAAAAAATGGAAGGGTCACAGTCTGTCCTCAATTGGCATTGTTAAAGTTTTCTAGGTGAGCTAACTAATTTAAAATTTTCTCATGCTCAGAGGAATTGAGGAACATTACTCCAGGGTTTTAGTGGCGCGGTGGTTGATTCATTCACATCTCAGCTGACTGAGATCAATTGCAACGGAATCATCTTGGTCAGTGATATACCGCTTCAACAGGGTAAGGCGATCCCTGATGTAGCCCACAGTGGCATCAATGCCTGACACCCATTTGGCATTTCTTGCATAAACTGTACAGTGGTCCCATCTAACGTTGTCACATCCATAGCCCAGTCCAGCGTGAGGCCTCATTGGTTCAACTCCTCATGAACCAAGGCAGCTCATGGTTAAACCGGGGGCACTACCTAATCCATCTGACCATGGGCGTCAGCAACATGGTTGTGCACTTGTACGAGCGCCCCTCTCATCTCCAAGAACGTCTACTCAAGGCGTTCCAGCAAAAAATTGGTTGTCGTTTTTTGTTCCTGAAAAAACCACATTACATCCCCCATCTCAATATTATGTTTAACTAGGACTTGCAGTAGCTGGAAATTAGTTGGCTGTACATAAGCAAAAATGTACTCTACTGCCCCGTGCAAGTTGAGATGGCGCATCAGGCTGGTGGTGGTCGCATCCAAATAGGACATCTACAATTTGTATCAGGAGCTTGGTCTCATTCATTAAAGAACATGTTCATAAAATAATCAACGGTGTCCCTGTCTAAATGTGGTAACCCTGGAAAAGCAATCCATAATACAGGGCTTGTCATGGTAACCGCATGTTTTTGTATTGGGAAGTACATCCAAGTGGTCATCATTGAAGAGTGTGGGTTGGCCTTGATTTGTTCATTAGTGTGGGAAGCTTAGTTTCCACCATGTCATGGAACGTGGAGCATCATACGTTAGCTTACCATTGGCTTTTCATAAAAATGAGTCAGTGATGCAGACACAACGTGACTTTTGCACTCAAATTAAAATTCTAGTCCACCAATTTGTTCCAGACTGCAACATCATTTTGAGATGGTTTGAAAACTTCAACACAACTGGCTCCATAATGAAGAAAAAAATGCCTGCCTTTTCAATAAACCTGTATGCATGAAAAAAATGAGAGAGTTAGGAAATCTGCAATACAGAGCCTTAAACGGTCAGTCCACAAGCGTGCTGCAAGTTTAGGGGCTAATGAGTCAATAGTGCAAAGGATTCTTCACAAAGATCTTCATTATCACCCATACAAATTTCAGGTAAGTCAGCAACTAATGTATGTGATTATATACAACGTTGTGTCTATTGTGTAACCATTCTTAAACCATGGTCAATAATGAAATCATAATTTTTTCTCATGTGTGATGAACCCAATTTCATTTAAATAGGATCTTTAACAAACAAAATGAAGATATTGGTTGATGAAAATCCTCAGATGTTACATGAGTCCCCTCTTCATAGCCCAGAAGTAACAGTATGGTGTGAAGTTGAGGGAGAATGGCATTATTGGCCTTACTTTCTTTATAAAGCAACATTACTGTGATTGTTAATTTAGAGCGCTATAATATGATGTAACAAACCTTTTCTTTTCCAGAACATTGATGTCGCAGGTGGGCAATGAAGAGAGTATGGCTCTAACAGGATGGTGAAACTACACACAGCTCATATTCAATGCTGTCTTTTAAGGTCAGTTTCCAGGCTGCCTTATCTCCAGATACGGCAATCTTTGCTGGCCTCCTCGCTCCCCCAATCTAAGCTTATGTGACTTCTTTTTTTGGGGATATCTCAAATCCTGAGTATATCTTAACAGTCCATGCTGCCTTAAAGATTTGAAAACAACAATCCAGGAGAAAATTGTTCATATTTAATTTCAAATGTTAATTAAAGCTACTTGAGGTTTTTGGGACTGACTACAATCATGCATAAACATAAATGGCTAAATCTGATTGATGTGATCTTCAAAACGCAAATGAACAATGAAATTCTCAACATAATCTATGTATTGTCATAAGTAAAAATATTTTTAAGTTAAATTGACTAAGTACATCTTGTTTCTAAACCATGTTATTCTTGTGATAGACCTTATATTATGAAGCTGAGCGGAGTTGACATACATGGATTGTCCATGCTGCACCAACTTAAAAGCCAGACAGGCGGACAACTGCAATTCCATTGGAGAGTTGCCAAACTTCAGATGGCTCACTCATGATAAAAAGGGTCGTTTCTCACCAGAAGTTTCCATAGGTTTGTTATACTTTTTGTGAAACCCCACGAGGTCTTGGCAAAGGTAGTTCAAATTTGCCATAGTTACAGGTATTCATACTGCTTTGAAGTTGAAATAACAGGTCCCCTGTAGTGAGCACTGCTTTTGATTTTTTGGTGGATTAGATACAATCCAGCGGATTGTTGCACAGAGGTAAACCTCACTGATACAATGGAAGGGCAATATGAAGATCGTCCTTCCTTGAACAAAGATAGTAAAATATATAAATTAGATTCAAAGCGCTTCTGGTAACACAATCTTAATTAAATAAGCAGTGTTGAAATGCTAAAACCAAAGTGTCTACACAAGTTATCAACTTCTTACTGCATAGTCCACTACAGCTTCCCAACAGAAAATGATCCTCATTTCACTCTGTCACTACTGTTATCTCTCTCACTACGGTCACTGACCTACAACTCAACCAAGCAGGTAATCTCATTAACTAATTTTCTTGGTGTAACTCTTAGCAGAATCTTAACCATATCACTACATTTTCCATTATTAATATTATGCTTTAATATGCTGGCAATCATTAGAAACTTAATAATATAAATTATTCTCAATTATCCTCAGCTTCTAGTTACAAGTAATTGAATTACAACTATTGCAATCAAACTGCTTTCTGGTGATGACAGATCCGGCTGATTCCTCTAAGTTACTCAACTGTCATTTTAAAAAACTAATTGGACCCTAGTCTTTGGCATAGCGGGAGAAACTATCTGGTTAATTTCCTGATAGATAGACAACGTTTATGCAGCTGGTCTTAGGCTCCATTTAGGAATCAAAATTGAGTCTCTTTATCCACGCAACAACAGTTGTTATTTCTGCTCAGCCAAATACCATTATAGAGGAGAAAGTCATTCTGTTAAAAGAGATCACTTGAAGATCTATGTCATGTGCACATGACATAATAGTGGGGACCAACCCCAAAGATAAGGCTGGGCGCCAGGAGTCCCAGAGGGTAAAGCTGCAGGCCCTTCCTGACCTGAGGCACACCCCGGACCAGCGCTGGGTTTGGGCAAAATATGCCAAGATTAAGACTAGTGGTGTGCTAAACCCAGCCCCTGACATCGAGCCAGGCGCTAAAATAAATGACCTACCAAATAAATGTGGACGGTTTGATTCAGTTTGTCAAGGAGTGGGGTTTTGAAACTCATTCCATTTTTGAAATAATGCGCTTGGGTCAAATCCAACTTCAATCAATCACTTGAGTGAAGCTGGTTTCAACCTATTCAACCAACTCAGATGGCAGTGTTGCCCTATTGGTGAGTCGGTGCTTGGGCCCACTGCGGCATAATCCCTATTCCTCCATTTGAGCTTAAATACATTTTACTCGACCAGCATTCCTTGTTGGTTGACTTCCCAAATAAACCTTTTCCACATTTATGTTATTTTAAATTTTATGATATTCTGAATGCTCCTGTGCGCGAACCTCTTTGAGGAGGTCTCACACTCCATTACCCTGGCCATTGCAAGTACCTTGCAGCTCTCCCCTCGCACAATTTGTTCGCCCAGGTTCCCTCCAACCTGGGTCGCTTATCCCTTTCAATATGTGCACCGCATCGCCTTTATTGGGATTTTATTATAAAATTTGTATTTTATGCCTAAGTTGTTATTGCTCCAGCACCCTCTGCTGGGCTCTAATCGCTTTAGCACTAATGGCTAGTTCCCTAGAGTTGGCCTGGTGCACCGTGCACTGCCATGCTGGGAACAGGAGAGTTATAGACACTCTTCTTACATTAGTTGACTAACCTATTTTTCTTATGTGCACAACTTTTTCCATGTGGAACTTTTCCAAAGTGGAAACAGTGGCCGTCAGCTGTGGGCTCCAGCTGTCATTAGCCACACCACTGTTTCCTTTTTTTTCCCAAAAGGTTGGAGCAACTCGGCGTTATTATGGTTGCCTTCAACTGGAAAGTATCCACCCTTCATGTTTGTACCTGATGGATTCAGACACTTCGAGGTCTGAAGGTCATGATTCCCTGACTTTCCGCCAAATTTCTCAATGTCAATTTAAATAAACAATTTTTCTTTCACCCACGCGTTCAGCCAATGACATCAGAATTGGCGCATATGGGACTGGGAGTGTTGGCCATGGATAATGTTGGGCATTCCATCGCGGTTCAAGGGACAAGGTCGTTGGCATCTAAAAATGTGTTTCTATAACGAAAACCTGAGATATATCTCTGAAACATATTGGCCCTCTCATGGTTCAGACCTGGAACCCATTCCTGTGTATGGAATCACACCATAAAATCCTCATTTGACCTCTTCTATGATTTGCAGTACTCAGAAAGTTGAAAAGGAACTGCGCATAGAATATGAAAACGTTTATGCACATGCAGAAGGCGTGGAGGGGTATGAGGCCTCATTAGTGAGAGTGGCCAACTATCCCTCCCCCTTCTTTGATTCCCAAACCTACCCTTATGGTTTGCTCAAGCCAGAAGAAGATTTAAGTGAAGTAGGGGCGTTTTTGCTTTGAATAAATCCCACTCTGGTTACTTTCTTTTAACTGCTACCCTTACATCCTCTCTTGGGAAGTTCAGCACAACTATTTTAGTGGATACCGGTGCCACAAACAATTTTATTGACCAAGATCTGGCTGACTACCTTGAGTTGAGTTACTCACTGGGTGGTATGGCTAGAGGTGGGGCTTCTCAAGGTATCCCTACGTTGAACGTCATAGGGTTGGTGGACTACCAGGTGGGCGCCTATCTTCTGTCCGACCATTTCCAAGCTATCAAGCATATCTTGTTCTTCATTTTTTGGGGGTTGAGTGGTGGAGAAAGTTTGACATCTGCACTAATTTTAAAGAAAACACGCTATCCTTGTCATTGTTAAATGGTCACCAGTTGATTGTCCCCTTGTCAGAGGATAACGTCCAGGGCCCAATACCTCATTGGCCCAATGTTCCCACCCCTTACCTTGCCCCTTTGCTGAAGATCCCCTCCTCTGGGGGATTTTCCTTACCTTCCTGTTTGGAGGGTTTGGAATCCTCTTTTAAAGCAGCCTACGCTAACGCACTCCCTGAGCACTCTGAGTTTGATTGTGACTTCAAGCTCATTGTGAATCTGGTGCGTATATCTTCCCCCATTTACTCATTAACTGTCCAGGAGGAAGAGGCGTTGGATGTGTGGGTGAAGGAACAGTTGGCCAAAGGTGCGATTTTTCAGCGTACCTCCTCTGTATGCTCCCCCTACTTTTTTTTAGTACTAGATGGTATGCTCCCCCTACTCTTTGTGGAGAAGTCTGATGGTACTTAACGCCCCTGCGTAGACTATGGTAACCTCAATAACGCTATTGTACCAGACCTCCATCCCATCTCTTTGGATTCAAAGATTGCACGCTATGTGGAGAAGGCCAAGGTCTTCTCCAAGCTGAATTGCCTCAATGCGTTCAATCAGATCCAGATTAAAAAGGGGCAAGAGTGGTTGACCACATTCCGTACCAGAAAAGGGATCTTCCAGTTTCGGGTCATGCCCTTTGGGCTTAAGAATTCCCCTGCTATCTTTCAACGCCACATCGATGCAGCGTTGGGGGACCTTTTAGGGGTATGCGCGGTCGCCTACATGGATGATATCCTGGTGTTTTTCCCTGATCAGGAGTCCCATGCAGTTCTCCTTTGGCAAGTGGTGGAGCAGTTAAAGGCAGCCAGCCTTACGTTATAAAATTTAAAGTGCGAGTTCTTCAAGTCCCAGGTCACGTTTCTGGGCAACTTCATGTGTTTGACCAGGGACACATGATAACTCCATACAAGGAGAAGGCAATTTTGTGTGGCCTACCCCCACCTCAGTTAAGGAATTAAAAAGCTTTTTGGGGACGTGCACGTTCCTCAAGAAGTTCACTCCCAATCTCTCTGAGGTGGCAGCACCCTTATATAAGGCCGGTGGTGCCAAGGTGCTTCAGTGGTCCCCCATTTTGGAGGATGCTTTCCAAGCGGTGAAGTGCACCCTGTTGTCCATGGCTGTTCTTTGCCATGTCGACCCTTCAAAGGAGTTCATTGTGTTGACTGATGCCTCCAACTTCGCCATAGTGGCCGCCTTGTTACAAGTAGGCGAAGATGGGATAGAGCATCCGGTGGAAAATTTTTCTATGAAAATGTCTTTGCCAGAGTTGAATTACGCCGTTTACAACAAGGAGTTACTAGCAGGTGTGGAGGCGCTGACATATTGGTGTCACCACTTGCATGGCTCTACCCAACCATTCTGCGTACGTACAGACCACTGTGACTTGCTGTACTACCGCGCGCCTCATGTCCTAACCCCACAGCAGACCCGTTGGCATGAGACCCTTGCCCAATTTGCATTCATGTATGAGTTCACCAAGGGCAAGTATAATGGTTTGGCGGATGATTTGAGCCGCAACCCTGCTTTAGCTCCTGACCCCAAGGAGGTAGAGGTGCACAACACCCAGGTTATGATTCCTCCAAGTAAAATTATGTCGCTACTTCCCTCCCCTGGCTGACGGGACAGCGCTTGCACCTCTGGATAACGCGGAGGAATATGTTTTGTTCAGAAAGGTTGACTTCTCTCAGCTGCTATCGGGAAAATATACCATGGTACTTGCAAAGAGCGCTTCAAATCAAGAGAATCTATCTAGGGGCTGTCATGTAAAGGATGAGATGGTGTGGTTCCAGGGACGCCTCTGGGTACCAGCTGAACCACTGTGCCTGGAAATCATCCGGGACCATCATGATGGAATCACCATGGGTCATCCGGGGAAAGAAAAGACCTTGGAGTTAATATGCTGCACCTACAATTGGAAGGGATTGCCTGCTCAGGTGGGGCGGTATTGTAAGGAGTGCCTGGTGTTTAACCAGATGAAACCCAATTGTCAACCTTTAGCGGGGGTGTTGGTACCAGTACAAAAGGCTGATGGGCCCTGGACTTCCCTCTCGGTGGATTTCATTGTGGAGCTACCTGTCTCTGATGGTTAAGATGCCATCATGGTGGTGGTGTACCTTTTTACAAAGTTCTCCCACTTCATTTCTTGCAGAACCATGATAACTGCAGCGGAGATGGCTAGGCTTTTCATCACGCATGTGTTTGCACTCCTAGGGGTTCCCCAAGAGATCATCAGTGACTGGGGACCCCAATTCACCTCCACCTTTTGGGAAGAGTTGTGTAAGACTCATAATATTTGCCCTTGCGTTCAACTGCCTACCATCCGCAATCAGATGGGCAGACTAAACGAGTGAACCAATGCTTGGAACAGTTCCTGTGGTGTTAAACCGCCGCGGATCATTCAGATTGGGCTTCTCACCTTCCCATGGCCCAGTTTAGCTACAAAAATACCTTACACTCTTTGATTGGCTGTTCCCATTTTTCGCCAGCCATGGCTTTAACCCCACCTTTAACATGGAGCCCAGCTGTGGGTCAAAGGTTGAAGCGGTGGTGGACTTTGCCAAAACAATCAAGAAGGTCCACCAGGGGGTTTCCACAAGCTTGGAGGTGGCTATGCAGGTATATAAGGAGAATGCTGATGGGAAGCGCCGAATGGGTCCCACTTACAAGGAAGGGGATCTCGTGATGCTTGATGCTTGTAACATCCCAATCAAGCATCCATGTAAGAAGCTAGGACCAAAGAGGATTGGGCCCTGTCGCGTTGTTAGAAAGGTGGGCCATGCCTCATACCAGCTAGATCTCCCGCCTCATTCCAGATTTTCTCTGTGTTTCATAAGAGCAAACTGACATTATTTGAGGGCCCCCCACCAGCAACTCCTGAGGCCTATCTCGTGGATGAGGCGCCAGAGTGGGAGGTGGAAGAAATAGTTGCTTCCCGCTGCATTAAAAGAAGACTCGAGTACCTGGTATCCTGGAAGGGCTTTAACACTGCTGAGAACAGTTGGGTTCCAGCGCGCGATTGTGTGCATGCCCAAGATCTGATTGATGCCTTCCACCAGCGTTTCCCCCAGGCATCTGGATCCCAACCTAAATTGACCGCTGCCGCCATGAAGTTGGCCCCTTCCCACAAGAACTTTTCCCTGGTGCAAGCCCCTGGAGGGGGGTTGAGCCCCATCAGGAGGAGAGGGTAATGTCATGTGCACATGACATAATAGTGGGGACCAACCCCAAAGGTAAGTCTGGGCGCCAGGAGACCCAGAGGGTGAAGCTGCAGTCCCTTCCTGACCTGAGGCACACCCTGGACCTACGCTGGGTTTGGGCAAAATATGCCCAGGTTGGGACTAGTGGTGTGCCAAACGCCCAGTCCCTGACGTCGAGCCAGGCGTTAAAATGAACGACCTACCAAATAAATGCAGATGGTTCAATTCAGTTTGTCGAGGAGTGGGGTTTCAAAACCCGTTCCATTTTAGAAATAATGCACTTGGATCAAATCCAACTTCAGTCAATCACTTGAGTGAAGTTGGTTTCAACCTGTATAACCAACTCGGACAGCAGTGCTGCCCTATTGGTGAGTCAGTACTTGTGCCCACTGCAGCATAGCCCCTATTCCCCCATTTGAGCTTATTTATGTTTTCCCCGATCAACATTCCTTGTTAATCGACTTCCCAAATAAACCTTTTCCCCGTTTATGTTAATTTAAATTTTATGATATTCCAAATGCTCCTGTGTGCAAACCTCTTCAAGGAGGTCTTGTGCTCCATTACCCTGACCATTGCAAGTACTTTGCAGCTCTCCCCTTGTGCACCATTTGTTTGCCCAGGTTCCCTCCAACCTGAGTCGCTTATCCCCTTTCAATATGTGCACCGCGTTGCCTTTATTTGGATTTTTATTTATAAAATTCGTATTTTTATGCCTAAGTTGTTATAGCTCCAGCACCCTCTTCTGGGCTCTAATCACTTTAGCACTAACAGCTAGTTCCCTGGCGTTGTCCTGGTGCACCGCGCACTGCCATGCTGGGAACAGGAGAGTTATAGACACTCTCCTTACAATCCACAGTTTACGCGCTTCATTTGCGCTCTTCTGTAGGGCCTCATACTGACATTTTTGGCTGCATTCTTAATCCTAAGGATGTACATCTTTCTTTATCATCCCTCTTTTGTGATGGGGATCTCTTGATGGAGTTTATCTACGTCCTTTTTTTATTTAGTGCCTCAGACATTTTTTGCAACTTTGGGCTCCTCAAATTACCCTCAGTGAGGTCTTCATGAGCAAACAAGGGCACTTACAAATGACTTTTCAGCCCCATTAGCCTTTTAATGACTAAAAATAGCTCCATAATCCCACAAGATGTTAAACAAGCTGAAGATTTTGTGGATGAGGTTCTTTATTACTGGTCAGTGACACTTAGGAGTCATCCCAATTATGCTTCATCACTTGGGTTAAACACTCATGATGTGCATGACGTCCATTTTTGGCTAGCTATTTAAGCTGCCTTTCAAGGTTTACACAATGATAGAGCTGATGAATATCTCCCTAAGATGGTCTTGCTCAGCCATCTTAGGGAGATATTCCAAAGCAGATGCCTTCAGCCCAATACTTCATGTGCCCCGACTTTTTAAATGGTAAAGATCCGAAGTTTATTAAGTCTGGTTATCAACCCCTGAGATCTATCAGTACCAAACTGATTTCTATCAACTGTCTCCTTTTTCATGTGTTTTCCTCCCAATTGCAACCTCAATCAGATAACCATCAATGGTTTTATTCCCCATCTCCCCATCATTCAGTGGTAATCTGCAGCTACAAGCATGCTGCGTGTCTGGTTCTATGTTGCAACTGCTTTATTTCTTGTTTCTCAATGATTGTATTGGGCCAAATTGGTGCACATGGAGGAAGAATTGGGGCCTGAGTTACCTCACCTCCTCAAAGCTGAGGAATAAAAGTTTTATTAATTAACATCTTCTTAATTATTTGTATATCTTTTTAATATTATTTGCTCTTTTCCTTTTTAACTATATATATATTTTCTGTTGTTTATTTTCAATATTTATATTTTTATATTATATATATATTATTTCTTTATGTTTTTCTTATTGTTTTTTCATACATTTTTCATTCTTTTCTATTAGGTATTTTTTATCTTTTTTAATGAATTTTACATTAGCGTGGTTATATATAAGGCTTCTTTACTTCTTTGATCATATAAATAAACCTTGAGGCTTTCTCATTAAATCAGATGGTCCTACCAAACTATGTTTAATTCCTTTAGTTTGGTATTATTCATGGGTGTTTCAGAATAAGACTTTATTGCCAACTTTGAATTCATCCAACTTGGATCATTTTTTGTATCCTTCTCATGTTGGTCCTTTTTAACAGCAAAACTGTTATCAAAGGCTTGAGCTTTTAGCTTTAACATGTATCTGCAATCTTCTTGACATATTGTGAATAATTTTCTTCAGGGTCCTTCAGGAATGATTATAGTAGCAATTGTAGGGCTAGATGCCTACCATTCAAAACCTGGAAAGGCAACATCTTAGTAGCAGAGTAGTAAGATATATTATAGGCAAACATGGTTGAGCTTAGAAATGTGCTCTATTAGACTGTTTTTTAGGTCAACTTTTGAATAAATGTTCACTAACGTCCCTTTTACATGCTCAACTGTCACATTGGTCTCAGGATGATAGAGAGCAAAAAGCACGGCCCTTACTCCCATTAACATTTTTGATTTTTGTAATAACATTAGCTGTTAAAAATTCTTCCATTATTGGTTATTATAAATTGTGGACACCCATGCTTGTGGCTAACACTCTCAAGAGTAATTTTAGCCAAAGTCTCTGTACCTACTTCCTGATTATCCTTAGCTTTGTCCCACTTTGTAAAGTGGTCAATAGCCATGAAGATGCATTTGCCTTAGAATTACTAGTGGGAAGTGGTCTGACAACATCAACTAAAATAGTATGCAATTGAATTTGGGTTAAATGAGCTGGTAAGATGTGCTCTTTCCAGAATGGTTTGCGCCTTGGCATATCACACAACACTCTAGCATATCCTGAATGCCAAAATGCATCAGCTCTCA